>VZRI01001971.1:76863-111093 GCA_013397515.1 Upupa epops
ATTAGGAAAAGGTTTTTCACTGAAAGAGTGATCCGATTTTGGAACAGGCTGCCCAAGGAGGTGATCAAGTCACCACCCCTGGAGGTGTTCAGGGTTAGGCTGAATGAAGTGCTGAGTGGCATGACCTAGACATTAGATGTTAGGTTTACTTGGTTTATTTGGACTGGATGATCTTTCAGGTCTTGTCCACCCTCATCATTACTGTGATACTGTACCAGACATGCACTGTCCGTACGCTGTTTTTGCAACACCACCTGAAAAAGATTTCCACTACCAGTAAGAGTTCACTGGTATTAAGCAAACAGTTTAAAATAAATAAATAAATAAAAGAAACATTACTATTTGAACATGACAGACCAAAAACTCCACAATCTAGACAAAACAGGGCTTTTTCCTGCTCTAGCCTAGCTAGACCCTCTGAACCTGCTGGCATTGTGAAGGGTCTACTTACACGCCTCCTCGCTCGCGGCGCTGGCTCAGGTGTGTTAGGAGAAGTGGATTCATTAGGTGTTTCCGAGGTTGAGCTAAGAGATGAGTTACTGCTTGAAAGTTCTTTGTTCTGCCTTTTACTTCCAAAGGGCAAGAGAAAGGCCACAAAATCCGAAACATCTTTTTGCTCTTCTCTCTGAGAGTCCTGCTTGAGCTTGTAGGCCCGGTCGTTAGCAATCACTTGGGACAAGGGCATTCCAAAGGCTTGGGGAATAAATTCTGCAATAACATCAAAAACAAGTATTTACTGAACATCTGATATTTATTCAATCCAGAAAGAATTAGGTATCTGACTGCTAAAAAGAAAAACAATCCCGAGCCCCTTTAAATATATAATAATTCCAATGAGATGCTGGACTGCATAACAACAACAAGATTCAAACCATCAAAATAATAGTGGAGACGTGCCAGGTAATTGTAGCCTATGGTATCTGAATTCTGTTTCTAGTTGAATCATGCAAGACGTACCACAAAGAACCTTGGAAACCTCCCTAGGTGCAGATCTAATTAAGATCTTAACTTCCACTGAAAGCAACTGGCTGCATCTAGATGGTGCAGAGGGCCATCAGAGGCTCCAGTAACCTAATTCTGAGACTAAGGAGCCTAGGTGGTTTGTGTCATAGCTCTCTCATGACCCCTTCATCAGATGTTTTCCTCACAAATGCCACGGGGCACCAGACAAGGAATACAGGAGAAGGCATAGACCTCATTACAGGTCAGCAGGGTATGCACCCACCTGGATAGGGAGCTTGTAAGTGTATCTACTATTCAGACTAAGGCTGAAAGGATATGGTTTTAAAATAGATATAAGCTCTACAGTTCTTTAACCAACTGGTAACATGAAAACAGTTTAACATCGGTATAAAGGTCTTCTGTAATAAGACAAAAAATGTATGGACACATGGAAATACAGGAGAATACAGGTTAATCCCATCCCACATCAATGTACTAAACCAGCACGTACTTCAGGTCTCAATGTAAAACAATTAACTACTTTACAAAACAGAAAGATGTTGTACAGTGGGTGAATCAGCCACTGCCATTCTCATCATTACATTTCAAATCTAGACCTATCTAAGAAGGACCAAACTGTTACACCAGACTGTCAACGTTCAAGTTGTTTTGTGCTCAAATTTAATACAGAAATAGCTATTTACTCTATTCATCCTCAACAGAATGATGCCAAATGGATCCAGCTTCTACTGGGTTCCAGTGTCAGACCTGCCTGTATCAAGAATAAATAAATCACCAGAGATGGAAAGTATTGAAAAAGGATCAACAACAAGAAAGTAAGCAAAAAAAATCCTTATGCATTACCCTTCTTGTTTGACAAAACCACTAACGGACAAAGCTGCTCCTGTGACTTCAAATCTGACTGTATGTTTGATGACACTTCCAAATTTCATCTAGGCTTGCACTATGGTTAAGATTAGAGCAAGGCATTGAAAAGCACATTTTAGGAATGTTGAGTAAGATACTACTAACCTATCATTAAAGAGACAAGGGTCTGTTATTCCAATTTAGGGAGAAACATCACTGCCCTTGAGAAGTATGAAATGTTAAGATGTGAACTAACTTTGTTAGCCAGACAAAACTAAATCAGGGAGCAGAGCCTCACATATCAAGCAAGTCTGGAGGTGACCTGTGAGTAGAATGACACTGAAAACCATCTGTATTTAATTGAGGACAATAAAGAAGATGATCACACAGGTATTAAACAACATGGTGATTGCCAGTTCCAGGAGTTCAGAGTTAGACTTTCTCTCCTGTACCCAGTAGAACATGCCTATAAAACGATGAATTCAGTAGTATTAAGAAATTTTTACTGTACTGAATAATCTTCCCCACGAACCTTAAGGTCATCAGCTTCAAGCACACACATGCAATGTCTTTACTCCTGGTGGTAAAGGGTAATTTTTTTATAGCTCCAGCACTCATATTTATCTGTCCTTCCACAGCATTTCCTGAGAAAAGCCACCGAGCCAAATGAAATTCTCAACATGAAATACTTCTCCAGTTTTGGTTCACAGCCACTCATGCTTTCAGTAGGGACAGGACAACACTATGTAGCCCAGTGGTGCTCAACAGCATTCTGCTGCCCTTGCTCCTACAGCATTGCAATCAACTGGGACAAGAACAACAAGAAATGAGATCTCAGCACTGCTTTGTCAGAAGTATTTCTATTTGAAATTACCCTCTCCCTGACTCCATTACGTAAAGGCTGGCATTTTGAGACAGGTGTTGCTCCTTCTTGAGAACTATCAGGTGTGGGATGCCAGGCTTTTAGTTGCTGTTGCTCAACATGCTTGTGGAACACGGGACACTAAACCTCCTCTCTAGGCTGCTTTGCCTTAGGCTTCCTTCTCAGAGGACATGAACCACCACTTCCCCGATTTCTCAATGTCTGGCAGAGACTGGGAACTGGATGAAAACCAACTGGCTAATTTTCAGACTAAATACAGATGGAAGTGATGCTGGCTGGCAGTGGTAATTACATTAAAGATTTGGCAAAAACAGTACCTTTCTGCTCGTTTGTTGAAATTAAAAGAATTGGTTGCACCCTCCACAGACTGGCTACAGCCTCAAGTTCCCACCACAACTAATTTGTGAGTGACATGATGAGGGTGGTGGATGTGGGGAGTGTGTCTTGCCCATCAGAAGTACTAAATCCCAACAATCTCCTCGTTGAACAGGTAACATCATGCCCATTAGAGTGAACAGTAGCCCTTTGGAAATTCCAAAGTAATTATAAAACAAAAGAAAGAGCCGCAGTCATTCAGCAATCGTTATTAGGGGACAGAAAGTACTACCTCATATTTAAGCTGTGTAGGTTTGAGGCTCTGGTCTCACAATCAAGGTGAAAGCATTGTTTACCACCGCAAGGCTGGAGATCAATATTTGCATGAAGAAACATTCCTTAGAACTGAGGTTCAAACTTGGGTCTGCTGTATACACAGCAAGTGCCAAAGCTACTAACCTTCCTCCATGTAAGCCCAACAAAAATTTCTCCCTTATTCAGTTAGGAGACTGGGCAGCTTAAAAAGCAATTTTGCAGAAAGCATCATGTTAAAATGTGAAACAACCTGGCAGACGGGTCGGTCAGCTGGGCAATGCAACTCACGTCCTTAGTCTGCAGAATATAAGGACTTCACTCAAAAAAACCAAAACCCCAAACATTCTGGTTTGTAGGGTTTATTGGCAAAGGAGATCATTTGCCCTTTTGGAAAACTGCATGATTTCTCTTACCAGAAAGTCCATGTTGCAGCTGAGGCAAGGTTCTTCACAAAAATCAGTATAGAACAACAAAGAGGATGAAGGAAGTAGAACAGCTCCCTGATGAGGAAAGGCTGAGGGAGCTGGGTCTCTTGAGCTTGGAGAAGAGAAGGCTGAGGGGTGACCTCATGCATGTCTAGAAATATGTGAGGGGTGGGTGTCAGGAGGATGGAGCCAGGCTCTTCTCAAGGTCATCTGGTGATAGGACAAGGGGCAACGGGTGCCAGCTGGAACAGAGGAGGTTCCACAGAAATACCAGAAGGAACTTCTTCCCAGTGAGGGTAACGGAGCACTGGAACAGGCTGCCCAAGGGGGTTGTGGAGTCTCCCTCTATGGAGACATTCAAGACCCACCTGGATGTGTTCCTGTGTGACTTGGTCTAGGTGATGCTGCTGTGGCAGGGGGATTGGACTGGATGATCTTTTGAGGTCTCTTCTGATCCCTAAGGATTCTATGATTCTATGAGAAACATTTTACAAGGTTTTCTTTCAAAAGCACAGTGAAGTGCTGGAAATGCTTGGAATAAAAGGGTATTCATTATAAACTGCAATAAAAAAAAGGAACTCTATTTAGCTTTCTTCTTAGGCAGTGCCAAGGCATACTGACATCACGATAGCTTGACTTGCTAAACAATAAATGCAAAAAGATGAAGAACTAACTGTCTGTTTACTGAGCATGGCTGGGAAGTAAACATGGAAGATCTTTTCAAGAATTGAACTCAAGGAAAATCAAACATTGCTGCTAGATCTGCATACACTGCAGTGTACCAGGAAAGCCTTTTCTCAGAAACTCCAGCACGCACAGCGGCTCTGCTAAGGCCTCACAGATGAACCTGTCAAGTATTTACATTCCACACAGAAACACCAACAAGAGAGATGATCCTTAGTTGCTCAACAAATCACGTGATGAGTGATGCTTACTTGTGAGCTGCTCTCATAGATCACCTGTAGGATTTTTTTACTGGAACCAAGGCAAATGAAGTTGTGCGGATAAGAATCTTCTAGAAGAAATACTTTCTGGGAGACATCCCTCTCAGGAATGCCTGTGTGTACTTTCCAAGCAGACATACTTGTACTGACTCCTGTATCACTGGCAGAAGACCGACAAAAGGCTCTGCTTCTGCTGACATCAAAATTAACAGTGAATTTGTAAGTTAACAGTACTCAGCTACCAGCATGCAGAGCATCCTAAGAATTCCTTATTCCAAGCAGCACTGATGTTTTACTGCTCCTCCAGCCCGAGTACTGTTCGTCAGCAGCTAAAGCAAATGTTTGGACATATATGTAGACAGCAAGATTAAAAGTCATGATGGCCATTATAACAAGGAGGCTGACTAGAGAGAAGCAAAGATGCTTAATGATGGGACCTGGAAACAATTCTTAAATATCTGGGTGGAGAGAGCTGCTCTCCTGTTTCGTCTGTTTACATCCTGCAAGCTTTGATACATCCTGCTCTGGTGAGTCACTCAGAGATGTAAAAAACCATTGAAACAACACTTGTCTGAGAATTTTTCCCCTTCTAATGAGATGACAACAGATGTACCTGTCAAAAGGACAGAAGAAAGACAGGAATCTCATTTGAAGTGCATTCAATTCTCTCTTAGTGTCTTTCCTTGCCTCCAGAAGTGTAACAGTTTGCAGAAGGTCTCACCTAATAGACAGGCTGATCGACTGATCCATCTACATAAAACACCCTGTCAGAAGAGTAACAACTCCACAGATTGAGCCAAGTCTTAAAATACAAGTGAATAAATCTCCAAGAAGTCCTAGCAAAAGCTAGTAACATTTCCTTTTGGCTGTGCTATTTGAGCACAGGCACCTGGTGGGGTGAGGCAGAAAATTGCTGGGCACAAACAGGACAGAAGTGGTACCTCCCCAGAGACAACAGCTCCAGAAGTCTATGCTCTAGAGCAGCTCAGTGCTAAAGGTTTGTTAGGCAACACCAAGGACACGAGTGCCCCTCCATGCTTTCTCAGGAGTCCTCCACGTACAAAGACAATGCTGACTGTACTTCCACAAGCTGTAGAAGGCTCACACCTTGTGTGCCCTGCAGCAAGGATTCCATCAGGCATCAGTACAGCCTCTGCAGCTTTCTGTGCCAGATGCCGCTCAGATCATTCTGATCTCTGACTGCAACACACAGAGAGGATCACGCAGTGCTACATAATTGACAGGATTAACCTTCAGAAGCCTATCTATTTAAAAAGCTTTTTCAGGTAGCATGTCCTCCTGCTGAGACCTAATACCATGACCCCTTTGGCTCTTGCTTGTTCTGGAACGTGGGGTCTCACAGGCTGGGATACAGGAAACTCAAACTGTTTTGAATTAATTACATACTCTCCAAACTGCAACTGTGCTTACAGAAGGGACACTGGAGAGATGGAAATGCTGTTTGCATTAAGGCAGACACAACTTGTCTGAATAGGGTGTTCTGGGAATTTGCTTCCCTGCTTCCCATCTTAGTACCCTGCAGCCAACATTTCTTTCTCACAATGGTCCATCTGCACTAGCTACAAAATGAAAGCCCAGGAAATCCCAAAAACAAACAGATTGAGGGATAGCCTTTGGGGATGAGGAGGAGGGACCTGCCCAGGTGGGCAGTAAGCACTTTTGGCCTCCTGCGTGAGCACACCCACGTCCTTCAGCGCTGAGTGTTTTGAAATACAACTCTTTTTATAAACTAAATGGTAGAAATATCTGTTAAAAAAAATTCCACAGAACAGACCAGGATAATACTTCCAGCAGGCTGCAACACACACACAGCCTCCACCAACAGAGGTTAACTTTGGCTTTGGATGACACTGAGACCACCATTCATAGGAGGAGGCAGGGCTCAGCTGTGATGTGAGCACAGGGAGCACATCCTTAGGGAGCCAGCAGGTCTTACATTTTTCTTCCCAGAGATAACTTGTCACCTGAAAGCTGCACAACAGTCTTTCCTGACTCCTGAGACTGAGGGAGATAACGGTGCTGCATTGCCTCTCACAAGAAAATAGTCACCCATCACCAACTGTGCCAGGCTAACAGTCCAAATGACACAACCCAGCACCTTCCTGGCTGCTCATCTACTCTTCTGTCATGGATTAAGAGTCTGCTCAGGCAGGATCCAAGGGGCAGATCATCTTTAATAACGCAAAGAAACACCACAACCAACCATGGACAGAAACCTTGATGCTGTTATCTGGGCTGGTTTTGCCTGATGTTAGCTGTTGGCAACAAGTAAGAGCCAACAGGGACTGCTTTTCGATCTGCTGACACCATCTGATTAGGAGTCTGACTCCTTCCAATTTCTTGGCCCTCTGCACCTTTACTGAGCAACCTCACACGCCTTTGTCAACACAGGCATTCTGAAGGAATAAGAGAAGCATACTGAGTAGTGATGGGGCACCTTCCCCTTAATGGTTGTTCCTATAATATTTTATATATGGAGATAACATATAGGACATCTTGATAAATGAGAATAAGGCAGTGGAGAGTGGGAGAAAGAAGATAAAAGCAGAGGAGTACATGTTTGAAATGCCTGACATTAAAAGAAAAAAAGAAAGGAAATACGAATAAGAGATCCAGCATAGTGATTTTTAAAAATGCTTGGGTATAGCTAACCAGAAGATATGAGCAATACTGAAAAACAAGTAGTAGATAAATATAAGCAAGGAGTAATAAGTATGAACTGCTGACCTTTTGCTGGGCGCAACTACTGAGCCTCGAATGGCAAAGTGCACTCAAACTCCATTGGAATAAAACCAGATAGCATGTCCCCAAATCGACTAACTAAATGACGTATAATCCATGCTATTGGGCAAGATAGAAACAAAAAATAACCTCTGGATATTCCAAGTGCTTATCCAGTGTAGTTGTTCAATTACCAGAACGAGAGGTGAGCTCCAGTAAAACAAAGCTCTAAGGGAATCACAAAAGGAGTACAGACAAAGAAAAATAGTGTTTGAAAGATCTTTGTCAACAGAAAATGTGGAGGAATAAAACACAGAACTTGTGCTGCTTTGCACTCTTGACTGCATTGAGAAAAAAACCAAGGAAACCAAGCAACATAACGACTAATTAACTACACTGCAGTATTGACACGTGCAGTACAAGATAAATTCCCCACCACCCCCCCAAAGGTAGCTATAAACTCAATCTCCGCCTTAAAGACTCCTCCTGCATGTGGGCTAAGTCCTCAATCATGTAATTCTCACAGGAAAATAAGGATGTGATAATTAAAATTGCAATCCATCCACAGGATTTAGCTAAACAAATGCATTAGTTTTAGAAATATTAATGTTGACATTTTCTATTGCCATTTTTAAACTGAGAAAATAATAATCCCATATATGAATTCACCAAACAGATCAAAATATAAAGGAAAATGTCTTAAAAATGTCTGAAGCATCTTTGAAATCGGGATGGCAATTTTTTCATTGGATTTTCAAAATTCCACACTTCTGCCAATGCAGATTACAAGCACTGACAAGTAACCAAACCACTACTCTTGGGCTGAATTACTGCATTTGAGTGTGCGTGTTTGTGAAACTCACGTCTTAGAACACTGAATTTTGCTACATCTTGTCCAGGGGAGAACTCAAAATCTGATGCACACTTACCTACATGCAGGAAGCTGCAACTTCAGAGACACTTTTCAGGTCTCAAAGCCTAGATGTAGTTCAAATGGCTACAAATCACAGGTCAAGTCCAGTGGATTAGGACCCAGCCCATAAAGCTGATTAGTACCCAAACACAAGAGTACAGCCCTATCTGTAAATCTGTGTCACATGGACTCTATTAGAATCCAACTGATCAGCAGCACTGAAGCATTTATATATTTTAAACAATGGCTGTTTGCCTAAGGTTAAAAAAAGAAAGGCAAACCAATTGACTTGCTTGGGCAGGGTTGGGTTCACGTGCTTTGCAAACGTAAAGAGAAGAGTGCAAATGCAGGTAAGCAACTGGATCACATTATCCAGATCACAGTGGGTAGTGAAAACGGGGAGAAAGAACAATGAAGACAAGATGCAGTCCTTTAACTCTTCCTGTGCTCCCAGGAAGTAAGCCCTCAGCTGAAGAAACCTGGATTATACTTATGGAGAACAAAAAAGGACATTTTTCAACTCAAAAAAAGCTATTACCCAAGCCGGTACATCAGCTCCTTAGCATTCTTCTTTCCATTCCAGGAAGCATACATTTAAGGCTAAAGAAATCTTTTATTGAAAGCTAAGACCTGATCAGTAAATAGGTACTAATTTAATTTTACCTTTGTCTCTGTTCTTCTCCTTTCCTAACGAGTCCAGTTTCTTTCTTAATGATTTCTTCCTCTTTTGTCCATCTGTAAGACAAAAAAAAAGAATTCAGAAAAGGAAGTAAACAAAGACAAAGAATGCAGAACAAACCAAATGCTGCACAAGCTGTAAGAACAGGGACTGAGGTCGCCATGGCATCTGGAGGCAGAAAGGGTGGGTGACACATTTCACAAAGACCAGGGACTGTCAGAGTCCTTCAGGAGGACTGTGCTGCTTTGTTTACCCAAATGCCGAAGTTCTGTTGGGGGACCCTCTACCTGCTGCTGAGCACATCGGCACACATGTGGTCACAGCCCACCTCGCAGAACAGTCAGCTAATTCTGAAGGCTTAGCAATGGAGGTTTGATGCTGGATGTTCTTGATAACAAAGTACAATAAACCTAAAAAGGCATTGTTTAGCCCTCATCCACGGTCACAAGACAAGCGTGGAACTACAGGTGGTGTTTGACGAGGGAGGATTACTAACCTCCGGGATACATTCTGCATACCAGTCATAGCAGCTGGGTGATAGCCGACCACCTTCACATGACCCATCTGATCTGAACTCACATTGGGAACATGCAGTTTGGCACAGCATGTCCAGATTAGTTCCGATGGATTACAGACCCAGAGAAATTATTGTCCTGGCACCCTATACAATATCCAAGTTTTCACTAAGGTATTAAGAACCAAAGATTTCAAGTAACAGCAGAGACAGGTTCATTCATGAAACAATTACGCCAAATGGTTGACTCTCATTATTTCTTCCAGAGTCAACTGTTATAATGAAAAGTCAACAAAAATATATTTTATTTATTTGGTCTTAGCAAATACCAGGGATTATGGCACCGGCCTGCTTTAACTTGCACCTTTTGAATTTTTCAAGTTCCAAAGCAATATAAAGGGACTAATACTAATGCTAACACAGGTGCCGCTATGGCTAAGGGTTAATGCACACACACCTCTGCTTTACTGGGTTTGGAATACAGTAAAAGACTCAAAACTGAACACATCATATCCATGATTCATTTTGTCGTAAGAATGTCACCACATAATCTGCCTCAACATGTTTTTCTAGTTACATAAAAGTGTCGTAAGTGGCATTTTGCAGTAGAGAACATAGCAACAAGGACTGAACTCAATTGATTAACTCTCAACTTTGCAACTAGGGGTCATGAAAGAACACAAGCTGTTTCCCCTTAGTTTTCCCTCAACAACTATTGAAAGCCATACCCAGAAAATGAGTTGTCTGCTCAACAGACAACTGGACAAACTGTGACTTTGTCATACCAGTTAATATGCTTTTACTTGAAAATGAACATGTCCTTTTACCTAATGTAACTGTGGCTTGACCAACTCCACTCACATGCTGTCAGCCTGCATTTATTTAGAGCATACTATTTCCCAGTGCTCACTTAACTGGGATACTCAGTTACTATCCCTTGATGTAGACTATAGAATCATACAATCATTACAGATTGAAGGAGACCTTAAAAGATCATCCAGTCCAATCCCCCTGCCACAACAGGATCAACCAGACCAAGTCCAGGCGGGTTTCAAATGCTTCCAGAAAAGGAGACTCCACAAACCGCCTGGGCAGCCCCTGCAGCGCCTCATCTCCCTCACTGGCAAGAAGTTATAGAATCAGCCAGGGTTGGAAGGGACCACAGGATCATCCAGTTTCAACCCCCCTGCCATGGGCAAGGACACTCCACCCTAGACCAGGTTGGCCAGAGCCTCATCCAGCCCAGCCTTAAACAGCTCCAGGGACGGGGCCCCAACCACCTGTCATTTACTGGTTATGGTAATTCCCCTTTTCCCACAGCTCCTCCAGTAAGAGCTCATCTCCCTGAAATACAGCTGACAGAACGGATAAGTTACTCCAAGTGAGGGTTCATCAATACAGTGGTTTGTAACTCATTGCCTGATATAGGATGTCATTAGATTTTCCCTTTTTGTAGCTGTGTGACAAGTCCATAACTCAAAGTCACACTTTGATTGATGAATACACCCCACCTTTTCACACCTCCTGACATTTCCAGCTGATAAACTGAGTTTACAAGGGAAATTCTTTCCCCTCTTGGCAATATGCATAGCTGGTAGCCTGCGTACATGCACCTTCAAGTACCTGGTTCCCTGATCCTGTTGTGTTCTGGCTTTATGTATATTGAAATAAATTTCTAATTATTTTTCAAGTCATACATTTGAATTACTGCTTCACAGCGTGACAGATGACTCGTATTCCTTTGGAGTTTTAGAGCCTTATTCTCAAAAGACGCTTTTTATTGATGTTCTGACATCCTACTGAAGTCTACTGAGACATAAAATTGAAAGCAAGAGCCACAACTGGACATAAAATACAGTGTTTTGCTGTCACACCAGCAGAGCAGCACATTTTTGAAGTGGTTTAGAGCTGCATAGTCAAATACAAGAGAAATAAATGAAAAATAAATGCTACTCAGTATTGAACACAAGAAATAATGGCACGTACATCTACAAAGGGACTAGGGTAAAGACTTCTAGCACCTAACTATCAATGCTTTGTCTTGAACCTTCTTAAATGAGTGATTCTTTCAATTTTACAAATGAAATAATTCCTCAGTGAACTACAGCCTGAGGCAACCTTTGCCCATTTGTTTTACTAACCTTGAATTTTTGGGTTCTAATGATGCCCTTGCCCAAAGGAACTAAGAAGCAGGAAGAAATTCTAAAGATTGAAAAACAAAAGGAGACTGAGAAAAGAAGGCCACTCTGTGTACTCATCAGCAAAGGAAGATTGCAGAGCAAAACAGGAGACACTCTAGTTTTGTGCTAATGGGTGCAGTGCCTCTGAAGGCACTGGAGCTACAACCATTGGTAGTGTGCCCAGGTGGCCAAGACGACCCACGGCATCCTGTCTGCTTCAGAAACAGCATGGCCAGCAGGACTAGAGCAACAAACATCCCCATCCTGTAATCACTAGTGAGGCCTCATTTCATGTATTGTATATAAGGACACTGAGATGCTGGTGCATGTCCAAAGAAGGGCTATGAAGCTAGTGACGCCCTAGTTTTGATCGCACTCTGGCAAGGGGGTTGGGACTTGATGACCTTCAGAGGTCCCTCCCAAACCCTGACATTCTGTTAAGGACCTGGAGGACAGGTCTTAAGGGAAGCAAAGCACCTGAGGGAGCGGAGATGAAAGCTGAGGGTAAAGCTTATCAACCTAAACAAACAGAGGAGGCTGTAAAGAGGTGGAGGTTGTCACTTATTACAAGTCACTAGCCATAGGACAAGGAGAAATGGCCTCAAGTTGTGCCAGAGGAGGTTTAGATCGAACAGTAGAAAAAAAATAATCTTACAGTGAAAAAGCAGCCAGGTATTGGAACAGCCTGCCCAGGGAGGGGGTGGAATCACCATCCCTGGAGGCATTAAAAAAGCCATGCATACGTGGCACTTGGAAACACGGTTTAGTGGGCAGGGTGGCACTGGGCTAGCAGTTCGACTTGATGAATCTCGGAGGTTTCTTCCAACCTTAGTGATTCTGTGATTCTATTCCCATTTCCAGTTTACTCCATGTCAGAGAATAGAGTTGCATTTGAAATGACGACACGGGAATCCTAGTTACAAGCTACAGCTTAGGGAATCTGCCAAGAGATTTTGGGGTCAGTTCCAGTTCTCCTCCTCCCCAGCAAATCAGGTAATTAATTGCAAGCTATATTCTGTAAAAACAAGTATGTTTTTAAATTATTGTGGACTCAGGTTACATCAGGCATGAACGCTGCATTCATAATGTACTTAAAGACTTATGCAACTCTAGTAGTTTAGGATCTTAAGTGCAAACTATTCTTCATTATTATAAAGTTAGTACTTATTATCTACTGATGACTACTCTGCAGTCTGAGAATTAATATCCAAAGCATTCTTGTGAAAAAAGAGAAAGCATTATTACCCATGCACAATACCTGCTGCACCTTCTAAAATTAATTAGCAGATATTTACACAGCAGTACTGTATCAGCCCAAAGAGCTAATAAATATGAACTGCAGTTGTAATTTGCAGTTTGGAAGTGTTTAAACCAAGGTGATAAATGTTACTCAGCTTGTATGCATCTCTTCGTCTGTGTAATTATCACATAAATGCCTTATTTTTATATATCAACAACGTACTGCTCCCCTAACAGATTCCACTCAAGAATGTTAGTACTCAAAAGATAACAGCTGCCAAAGTGAAAGAAGCTATTTTTTCCCCCTTCTGTGAATTCCCCCTCTGTTGTTACTGAAGAAAAACCATCCTAGCTGCTGTGCACACCACTTCTTGCAGAAATTAACTCTGTTTGCTCAGTGTTTTACTAATTTATATGTTCTCTGCCTTTTTTACCGCATACATCACACTCAGAATTTCTAAGTATAAGGCTAGCATGATGAATATTTAAAAGACCAAGAGTCTGGAATCCGGCTCCTGAGTGCACAGTAGATTGCTACGTGACCTGTTTTTCCAGAGCGGTGAGCACTTCCAAGTTCAGTTAATGCCAAAGAGACTTTCTGGTTTGAAAAATTAGGTCATCTTCTTAAGAGTCTGTCGGTGAGGCATAGCCAACGGAGTACAAAACTATTTGCACTGACAGAGCAACTTGAGACAAGAAGTGGGGTTTGACTTCTGAGATGATTATGTTTGAAAATCTGGGTTAAGGCTGAAAATCACCTGCAGTGCCATCACTAGCCATTTAATTAGCAGTTACACTCACAAATCCCACTTGCATATAACTCATTCCAAGGACTAAATGTCATTCTAAGTGAGACCATGGTTCTACAAGCTAAGCAATAAGAAACTATTTTCATGCTGAGGATATGTAAGGGTCAGCTCTTATAGTTAAAAAAGGAAAAGTAAGAGAACTTAGTATTGTTTTAATGGCAGATTGTTGTTCTTATGCATAAGAGCACCTACCAGCACCACAGGTGACTCAATGAGAGAGACTGCAGCCTGAATTCTGTTACTCTTACTGACTACTACTACCATTGACTATTATTAACCAGAGCACCTTTCTTATGAGGATAGGCTGAACAACCCCAACTCTCAGCCTGAAGAGGCAAAGGCTCCAGGGGGATCTTGTAGCAACACTCTAGTACCTGAAAGGGACCTATAGGACAGCTAGGGAAGAACTGTTCAATAAGGCATGTAACAACAGGATGAGGAGAAATGGTTTGAAGCTGGCAAAGGGTATATTTTGGTTAGACATCAAGAAAATGTTATTTAATATGAGAGTAGTGGATCACCAGAATGGGTTGCCAAGAGAGGTAGCTAAGGCTCCATCCCTGGAGACATTTGAGGTCAGGCTTGATGGGGCTCAACCTGATCTAGTGAGTGATCTCCCTATTTCTCACAGGGGGTCTGGACTAGATGACCTTTGGAGGTCCTTTCCAATCATACGATTCTACGACTTTCAGTACCACTTTAAGGTTACAGAAAGCAGCAAGTCCATTTGGAAGGTAGAAAGGTTGCTTAGCATAAGAACGACCAGTTAGGTATAAGGAGTTTGCTCAAGACCATAAGTTAGTGGCACATCTGGAGTTAACATACAGAAACTCTTGGCCACCAGTTGCACATTATGTCCCTCAATAGCCATTACACGGTGAAGCCCTAACTGAGTACATTTTTCCAAACAAATACAACATGCAGTAAGAAGTTCAACAGCACCTGAGGTTTCTAAGCAATTTTTACA
Source organism: Upupa epops (assembly GCA_013397515.1). NCBI lineage: Eukaryota > Metazoa > Chordata > Aves > Bucerotiformes > Upupidae > Upupa > Upupa epops. The sequence goes on from VZRI01001971.1 coordinate 91,598, forward strand.
ACACTGTTAGAGTATCGGGCTTCAGAGCATGGCAGGTACCCTGCCAATAAACTCGGAGTGACCCTGTAACACGAGATTACTCTGCACCTTTGTTCCTTACACTTTGGCTTGTGGACTACAAGCAGCTTTTCCTTTCACGTTACTTACATACAAGGACTTCTTTTTTGTTAATCAAAAATGTAAACCATAAATTCATAAAGACTTCAACTCAGTGGGTTTTTGACAAGAGATCTGCTGCTGCTTACAGTGTTACCCAGTCAAGGCAACTCTCCTCCCCATCTACTAGCAACTTTGCTCATGAGAATTGCATTTCTTGTCCATTTTCTGCCATTAAGGGCTATTTTCACACAGTATGAAGAGATGAATTATTTGAAAGATGTGTGCCATACCTATAGCTCAAAGTTGGTATTATCATATTTCTAAATTACTTCTTTGTAACAGGGATACTCATGACCCTTTTCTCTTAACAGGCACTACTCCATGGACCTAACAGCATTTAAAGAAAATAGAATATGTTTTCTAAAAGAGTAATCTGTTCTACCTTGAAAATTACTACCAATACCACCATCAAACATCAACTTTGATCTCTTTAAGGACCTGGCAGTTTACCTCACTCATCAAGAGCAACACATTTCCTAAGTGCCAACCTCCAGCACTCAGCCTGCATGCTGACTCTCTCGCTTACAAGTAACAGATTCCACAGTCAGAAAACACTTCTAAGTTCTGTTGACAGAGCACAATAAAGATGAGACCGTGCTTTGCTCATTGACAGTTGTACTGTATCTGTGTTTGAAGTTGCTTCTTTGGGTCACTACACAAAGCAAATTTGCTTCTGAATGCACACTTGAAGATGCACTACTGAAAATAGGATGGGTTTACACAGTTGTTTTTCTGTCTACAAATGCCCATCTTGAAACACTTACATTAACTTGTTGAAATGCCCTCTCCCTACACAGTGACTTCCAAAGCACTGCCGCTGAGAGATGTCTCTGTCTTCTGACTGTTGCTTTGTTGATATCAACTCTTCATAACAAGCCTCTCCTCTGACTCTAACCTTGAAGTTGCTATGTGAGAAAATAAAACAGCCTTCTTAACTTGCTCCCTCCTGGACTAATTAAAACTAGTCCACAACATAACAGGGCTTGGAGCCTTGATGAAGACATAAAACTAAAGAGGAGCCTTTAGTGCAAGGAAGTAACATAACAGTGTGAAAGGTCTCTTTTTGGACAAATTGGTGCCCCAGATAATTGAGATGTGACCAACAGGTCTTCTTTCTAGTAAACTGTTCTTGTCATAATTAGCTGTCCTCTGTATCAATCATCTAGCTTACACACTTCTTTAATAAACAAGAATAGGTGCTGGAAACGTAAACCGCACAAAAGACACTATGAACTCTGCAGAGGAATAGTCGGACATTTGTCTAATCTCTCCTTAAAAAGAGTCAGCAGGAGATTAGGGTTCCCTTAAACCTTGAGGTAGCCTTTTCAGTGTAAAAGCCTAATATAAAAGATGCAGCTGCAGTACAGCAGCTCTGATAAAATAAATCAAGCTGTAGTTACCTTATCTTTCCTAATCAGTATTTAGAGATAGCTCTTAAACTTCTGGCACCGACTGCAACTCTGCTGAAATCAAGCCTTCCCAGTAACTTCAGAAGCTACGCTTACCACCTAAGGCAAGAAGAAATTCTCTGAAACAGTTCCCTAACCCTTCTAATATACACATAAGAGATCAGAATACATCTGATTTCCCACAGATACTCTTCAAATATGAATACCAGAAGACTACATATGAAAGCAAAGCTCTGCCAAAGGCAAGCAGAACATAGAAATAAACAGGCTGTGGTGTCAATGTTCTTAAATCAACGATCAGAATCTTCTCACAAGAGATATATTTATCAGTATTTATTCTTTGGGTTTGTATTGTACTAAAGCACAAAATCTCGAGTCACTACAGAATCACCACACACTTACGTAGGTTATTTGCAAAGCACAGGACAACCTAGATGAGTGTTCAAAAACAAGGGCCAGCACTTTATCAAGTACTGAAGACAGATTTGGCAGAACACAATCCAAAGTACCTCTGGTTACACTAGTGTTGTCACAAAGATTTAGAAAACAAACATGAAAGAATCCAACACACCTCACTCTGCAAACCAGTGTTTTAAAAGCCTTTTTACAGTTTTAATACTGGTTTGCTCAGGTCTGCATCTGAACTTTTCAAACCTGAGATTTCCAGGTGGCCCATTAACATAGACAAAACACTGAATGTATTTATCTGTAACTACAGTCAACTGCCATGGCAAGCCTACTATTAAGGAAATGACATAAAAAATCGTCTCTAATGTAAAAGAAATAAATTATAAGCTCAATGGGAGCCTGACATCAAGTGTATGCACACAGCAGTCTCTGGATCCAAATTCAAGGGCAGTACCTTGAACCCACATTTCCACTTTCATAGAATCATAAAGGATTGGAAGGGACCTCAAAAGACCATCCAGTCCAATCCCCCTGCCACAGCAGCATCACCTACACCAAGTCGCACAGGAACACATCCAGGTGGGTCTGGAACGTCTCCAGAGTAGGAGACTCCACAAACCTCCTGGGGCAGCCTGTTCAAATGCTCCGGTATCCTCCCTGGGAAGAAGTTCCTTCTGATATTTAGATAGAACCTCCTCTGTTCCAGCTTGCACCCATTGCCCTTGTCCTATCACCAGATGACCTTGAGAAGAGCCTGGCTCCATCCTCCTGACACCCACCCCTCACCTTCATGTCATTTATAGGCATGAATGAGGTCCCCCCTCAGCCTCCTCTTCTCCAAGCTCAAGAGAGCCAGCTCCCTCAGCCTTTCCTCCTAAGGGAGGTGCTCTACTTCCTGTATTATCCTGTGTAGTAGCGTGCAAGGCTAAGCACTCTTACAATCTCTAACCTGCAGCAGCTGGGACTTTTCCTAGCTTAAAACATTAAGTCAATTTTCTTCCCTTTTATCCTGACAGAGGTAGTTGGTTTATTTTCCCAGAAGGAAAAAGATCCTCAGAAAATTCCACATTTCCATGGAAAATTTAAACTGGGGAGGGGAAGCTTCCATCAGTAATATCTACACTCTTCATCTCTAAAGTCTGATACAACCAGCTGATCTAGTATACACAAAGTGTACTAAAATAGCATGAAAATTCAGCTCAGTCTTGCTTGTCTTTGATACAATCTTCACCAACACAGCTATACTGAAATAAAACCCATGAACTCACAGGACCATGTTAGACACAATATTCATATGAAAAAAACCTGGCAGGATTTTGTGCTAAGAGAAATAGCAATAAGCCTCTTCACTTACAGGATACACTGATCCCAACTCAAAGACACCCAGTCAGTAAACCCACTGCTATACATAGGCTATACATTTTAGTTAGATGCTTTCCACTCTTGCAAGAGCCTGTAAAACCTATGACATGGTCAGTGATTAAAAACAATGAACAGTCTGGAGGCCTCACAAAAATGCAAGCTCAGATAAAAATCATAGTCACTCGCAGTGTTAAGGAAAATGGACAATGAAATACAATGACAAGTAATGTAAGCAAAAAACTGATCCAAAAAGCTGCTCCATGCCAAAACAAATAAGGAGCGGAGAATGCATAACTCTGAATTCCCGATCTTACTCAGAATGTAACTGGAACGTATTGGGGGCAAAGTGCACCAACGAACAATAAGAATTCAGAAAGCCTTATGCTTGTTTTCTTCCATCTCAGAGCTGGGGTTGTCTGAGTGTGTAATCACACACTTATCCCAGTCCTGCTCCTTCAAATTCGCTTTGCTAAAGGCAGTTGTGCAGGAGACCAGTGCTCACTTGATGTGGGCAGATGCAGTGTCAGACACCCAATGGAACTGGCTACAAAACTTGCATGCAAAAATGTACAACAGCACGTGTTCAAGCAGCATAAGCACCATCTTCCATTAAACAAGTGCGACTGTGTTTAGGTTTCTAAATCCTTCCTTAGATCATATTCTTTACAACTAAGCAATCTAACAGAGAACTAGGTTTGGCAGTTAAATTTAGGACTAACTTCTCTCTACCCAAATATCCCAGTAAGTCTAAAAACCCCTTTAAAAAAACCCACGAGTTCCTTCAGAAAGCAGAACTTTCTGTCATTACTGAGACTACTGTGCATGACCTGGTTGCTGTGAGAGAGAAGGAATTGTGTGAATATACATTCCTCTCATAGGCCATCTAGATGTCAGATGTTAGGTTTACTTGGTTGGTTTTAGGTTGGACTGGATGATCTTTAAGGTCTTTTCCAGCCTCATCATTACTGTGATACTGGGATATACATTCTTCTCACAGGTGGCATCAACAGACTAAACAGCCATCTCTCCCATTTGGTGCAACTGCTAAAATAGCTGCACAGTACATGCATCATCCCTTCTGGAAACTAAAGACAAGATCTGTGCCCTCACCTTTGGACTTTCACTCAAATATTTCAGAAACAGTTAAATGAACCCACAGATCCAAAGTCACACTCGTACCAGAGTGTGCTAAGTGTTAAAAGTAAAACATAACATCAACTTATTTTGATGTTAAGGCTGTGACCCAACCCAATAAAAGCAAGTTAATTCGTCAGAGATGGACATTCTGGTCCATCCTACTGCATGTAGACTGATCTGTGAACAGTCCTTGGCCAACACATAACATTGAGGCTCAGATACATCAACCACATCCTTTGAAGATTAAACTGGAACAGTAATTCCATCAGTTTGAAAGCATGGGACCAAACTCCCCTGTGCTGACAATCTTACTACAAAAAAATGATGTCTGACAGTGTCCTTGTAATACTCTACTGAAAAATGGTTTGTGCCAATATATTCCCCGTGCTGAATGAAATTCTACTTCATCCACGTCAGATAAATATTTCCAGGTTTTAATAGGAGAATTCTGCATACTTTTTTTTTTTGAAGAATCAAAGAGAACACCCTATTCTAAGAATTATTCCTCTACCTCAACGTCTTATAACTGAATCTCCTTCATCACTGACCCCAGTCCTTCCAAGTACTCCCAGTATCTTCACTTCCCCATCTTTAAGAGTCACTTTGAATATTTTATCCACTTTAGGAAAAACAGAGAAGGATAAAGAAGCATCATCAATTCTGCAAGCTTAAGCTTATAGATCTGCTGATGCTACATTAAGATGATAAATCTGCTAAAGCCAAGATTAAAACACAGCTATGAAGTTATCCACATCCCATATTCTTATTATAGGATTCAGGGGACGTTTCAATCCATAAATCAGTGAGGCAGCTCTCTCTCCTAAAGGCAGGTCTTTTGATGCATTGAACCTTTCTGGACTAGAGGAGTAACAATCCTATCAGCCAGGCCTCACCATGCTGGTCATCACTGCCTCTGTCCTGAAAAGTCATTCAGAAACTGATTGTGAGGCAGGCAGCCTGTGCTGCCAAAGTGAGAAGTACATGAATCTCTGACAATTATGTACCAAAGATAAAAATCATAGAACCACAGAATCACTAGGGATCAGAAGGGACCTTGAAAGATCATCCAGTCCAATCCCCCTGCCACAGCAGGATCACCTAGACCAAGTCACACAGGAACACAGCCAGGCTGGTCTTAGATAATGACAAGGCTTTTATAACACAAAGCCTCTTAATACTTTGCAACAATTTTATGTAAAAGATCAAAACTTCAGCTACTTCTTGTCCATCATTTATTAAGATCTTATTCTTAATCACTGGACCAGTGTTTTCAGTCCCCCTTCCCAAGAGGCTCCAACAAATGCTCTGTCACAAGCTCTCACTGATAGGGTTGGGCAAGATAAGTTGGATGTTTTCTTCTTTGTGTAATGCCTGGAGGACAGGTCTTACAAGAAGCAGCTGAGGGAACTGGGGTTGTTTAGTCTGGAATAAAAGAAAAAAAAAGGTTGAAGGGAGATCATCTTGTCATTTACAACTACTAGAAAAGAGGTTGTGGAGAGATGGGGGTTGGTCCCTTCTCAAAAGTCACTGGCAACAGGACTAGAGGAAATGGCCTCAAGCTGAGCCAGGGAAGATTTAGATTGGGCATTAAGAAAAATTCTTTCACTGAAAGAGTGGCGAGGTATTGGTACAGGCTGCCCTAGGAAGTGGTAGAGTCGGAGTGTCTGCAGATGTTCAAAAAACATGTAGGTATTGCACGTGAAAACATGGTTTAGTGGGTATGGTGGCATTGGGCAGTCAGTTGGACTTCATGACTCTTGGAGGTCTCTTCCAACCTTAATCATTCTGTGAGTTTTGGACAGGATTCACAAACCAGTGACGTGAAGTAGCATACGCATGACAAATTTTGTCTCTTTCCTTAGTGACTGGCAATAGGACAAGCGGAAATGGGGCAACACTGCACCAGGAGTGCTTAAGATTAGGTATTTCTTTTTATAGAAAGAGCAATGAGGCATTAGAACAGGTTGCCCAGGGTCTCTGGAGGTGTTCAAACAACAGGCAGTTCCAGGTGATGGTTTAGTGATTAGAGGCTATAGAGTGGATAGTCAGCATTTGACACAGTCTCACATAGTATCCTCACAGACAAACTGAGGCAGTGTGGACCGGATGATTGGGTAGTGTGCTGGATCGTGAACTGGCTGCAGGACAGAAGCCAGAAAGTAGTGGTTAATAGCACAGAGTCTAGTTGGTGGCCTGTATCTAGCAGAGTCTCCCAAGGATCAGTACTGGGACCAGTCCTCTTCAATCTATTCATTAATGACTTGGATGAGGGATTAGGGGGCACTGTCAGCAAGTTTGCTGATGACACAGAGCTGGGTGGTGTCGCCGACACCCCAGCAGACTGTGCTGCCATTCAGCGAGACCTGGACAGGCTGGAGAGCTGGGCAGAGAGAAATGGAATGAGGGACAACAACGGTCAGTATAGAGTCTGGGCAAGAACAAACACAGGGACCAGGATTGGTTGGGGACAAGTGACAAGAAAATCCCCAAAACACAAGCCATGGTGGGTATATAGGGATTTGTATGTGGCCGGTTCTGTATCAATAGGTAGATCAGACGTAAAAAAGTTACTGTCAGGAAGATCAGATGGGAAGGTACCTTTTCTGTCCAAGTTACCTAAACACAGTATATTCTAAAGCGCAGCTGTGAAGATGTTGCACCAGAACTGCACTGTCGTGCCATCCAGAACATCAGGGAAGAAATGAAAAAGCTTTCAGAATAGCCATCTTGGTAAAGAAACTGTGCAACGCTCTACTAGGAAATGATAGCATCTTGCAGCTTAACACATGGACCTAGAGATAGCACGAAGGATTCTTACTGTAGATACTACTGGCAGATGAGGGAGTGACATGGGAGCTGTGAAAGCTATTTATTACAGAATCTGAAACACCTATGAGGCAGAAAAACAAGAGAATGAGATAGAAATCCAAAATGTCTCCACTGTACAGATAAAAACAGTATCTCCTGATCAATTTGAGATCTTTCTAATAGCCTACTGCAGTGCAGTTGCTGTGTATTTTAAGTGACATGCTGGTTGAATAAATTCCTGTGAGAGGTGGTCCCCTCTCTGAGACCAAGTGATGTTTAAGTAAGGGATGACAGTAATGCACTTCATTAATGGTAATGGCTGAATGCAGTGGAGGAGAGGGAATGCATGAGGTATTACATTCTACACATTCCTCTCCAAGTGTGGGAGTTGCCAAATGTGTGCTAGAAGTGCTAACTAACTGCACTTGCTGCGACAAAGGGGGCTTGGAGCATGGAGGGACTGAAACTTTAAGGAGCAACCAATTATGGCCTGACTGTAATTGTAAAGATAACAACTGTAGAGATAAGGCAGATGCCTCTGTTTTGACTTGGTTTCCACACATGCATGCTTGGCATAAACAATGTTAACCAAGAACCAGGAATTTGTGCTTACCACAATACCTGCGAGTAAATGTCATTAGTCAAAGACCTACAAAGCATCCCAAACAAAGCTGTTCTAAAGCAGCTTTCTGTGTTTTCTAATAAGTGAATTGTACCGCTAACCTCTGGCTCCAGAGTACTTTCATGTCAAGTAGAAGAGTAGGGCATATCTTTCTGTAGCGCATATCTTTCTATGCCTAGACCTCTCTGGAGATCTAGCTCTACACATAACTTTTTTCACCTTTATTTTTTTTCTTAAAAGGTGATGTTTAACAGCGTTCAGTTTTAACCTGAAGGTTTTGCCTAAGGCACAAATGGCTGCCTCACCTGTGCCAAGCACAGGGGAAGCATCACTTCTCTAATCAGTTTGGATGGGGAGGACAACCTCACCTAGTTGAACTCACTGCAGGTGAACTAGATGACATTTGAATGTTCCTTCCAATGCAAAGTGCTGTATGATTCTATGAATAAATACACTCTATTGTCTTGGATGCTATTAACTCCATATTCATATATTAGTATCCCACTGGAACTGCCAGCAGTTCAGACTGTCAGAAAATATTGCACTGCCCTCAGTGATCCACTGCCTCCTTTGAGTATCAGGAAAAGTGTTTTCATATTGATGGAGCCTATTTTTGACAAACCAGGGAAGCTGTAGGGGGAGCTTGAAGCAGCTGATTGTATTTACTTCACTACAGACTAGATGCATTGCTGTAACTGATGAGTTGGGACTTGGCTAGTTTTCTGCAGATCCTAAATAGCTGATGAATGTGCAAGCTGATGATTTCAGTCTTTTTCTTTTCATGCTAATATTTTCAGAGTTTTCACAACTTTTTTCTGCTTAACTTTGGTTCATTAAAATGTGGTCCTCTGGCATTACAATACCTGTGCTACCTCAGCACCTCAGCTCACAGCAAAAGGTGACAATTCAGTGGCACATTGCTATTTCTTAAATAAGTAGACAACAACTGAAAAGAAACACCAGGAAAAAGATCTGAAGATGATTTCACAGCAGCTATCTTTGCTAGGCTTGATCTCCAGTCTCCAGTAAACAATGGAAACTTTTGCATAACTTAGATCTAGTGAGGTTTACATGTCTTCCACAGCAACCCACGTCTATTACATGCACGTATCATGCATCAGGATCCTGATAGCTAAGCAATCCTCAGTTGATCTCCCCTTCCCTAGGAGTTCAACATTTTATGTTGAAGATTAACTCATTTTCCAGAAGATAAGCACTGCTATCTTTAGGGAAACTTAGGTAGGATTTGTCTTAGTGATGCAGAATAAAAATGCCACTTGAATGGTATATTCTATCTGACCTACACAGACACATACTTTTGGATGTCAGGAAGTGTAAGAAAAGCCCTTTCAACTAGTAAGACATCAGAGTACAAATAGGTCTCATCTGGATTTTCTACCCTGTAGATACCTGTCCTCGATAACATAATCCCACTCCGGGAGGCCTGAACAGGACACAGCAGAAAAGCGACTTGACCCATTGTTTTTACGTAGTTACTCTGTGCAAGCAAAATTGAATTACAAGACAATGTCTGTGAACTAAGCAATCTGGTGTCTTCTCCCTTTCATTGCTGTGGTGTCAAGCCAGCAGCTTAGCAACCTAATCAGAGATGGTTTACCAAGCCCTTACCTTTGGGGATAGTAATCTGACAGCCCAGGTCACAGTCCTGCTGCAACTGATAAAAAGCCACTTCCTGTAGGCGAGCACGCTCCAGCTCCGAGAGGCTTTGAACTGGAACTGACTTCAGCCGAACACTGCGCCCTGACATGCTGTTCCAAGTGAAATCACCCTGCAGGAAATCAAATGGAAAAATATGAAGCATCATACGGTATGCACAGTTTAATAAACAGAGCCATGTCTTTTAGTGCTAGGAAAAACATCACAGGTCCCCTTTTCTAAAAGGCCACGTTCTCATACATCTCTAACCTTTCAGATCTCTTTGTTTTCCTAAGAGCAGCATTCCTTAAAAGGAGCGCAGACACCCAAAACAAAAAAGTCAATCTGTTTGAAACCATTTAACCAAGCATTGTTGCAAAAACATGAGGATTCCAGCCACCAAAAGCACAAAGCAGGAAGAAAAAAGTCTTTGCAAAGTCTACTGTGCAAAAAAAAAAGCAAATAGGAAAAGCACTGAGTCGTCACTCCATCCCTTGCCCTATAGTCAGTCCAACATGCAGACCTCCACAGGTCCATGGACAACACTTCCAATTTGCTTATCCCACTCCACCAGTGAACCACTGAACCCTGTGTAGAGAATACAGAAGCAAAGCCCCTTCTCTGTTCTGACACATCCCATCCCTTCCTTACAACAACATTGTTTTTAGACTAAAGGACAAGCTGTTTCATGTTTTTTGAAAGCCATAACAAAGCAGGAAAACACCACGGAATACACTACATCTCTCTGAAGTATCAATTATGCTTGGAAAGCAAATCAAAAGCTTTAACTGTTCTATCTCCCACCTGTGATAACATATACTACAAGTTATTCTCTCAGTATTTAGCTTAGGTAAGAGAAGTAATCACCGGTCAAACAGAATCACAGGCACACAGACAAGGTTAAAGGCTGACAATTTCAAGCCAGTATTTCAGAGTTCACAAAAGCATCATCAAAAAGCACTACAAGGAGATAAAGAAATTGGATTTTATTCAGGCTGTACTAAAAAATAAGCATCAAGCTTGTCTTGATGCAGCTGTATGTAGCAGAAAGCCTCTGATGTACACTTCCATATACTTTTCCCTATGTATCTATGCATATGTAATGCACAGATACAAAACATAGACATATCTACACATGTATACTATACACAGTTATGTGTGTGTGGTCACATATACATACAAGACAAAAATAAACCTCAATCACAGAATTACTGAGGCTGGAAAAGATCTCTAAGATCATCAAGTCTGGCCTATGACCTAACATCACCACATCAGTGAGACTTTGGTACTAATTGCCACATCAAGTCTTCTCTTAAATGTCTCCAGTAGTGGGAACCACTGCCCTGGGCAGTCCATTCCAGTAACTGATCACTCTTTCTGTGCAGAAGTGCTTCCCAGTATCTAACTTAACCCTCCCATGATGCAGCCTCAGGCCATACCCTCTTGTTCTAGTTGTCTGGGAGAAAAGCCTGATGCTCATCTGACCATAACATCCCTTCAGGGAGTGATGAAGTCCTCCTGAGTTTCTTCTTCTCCAGGCTAAACAAGCCCAGCTCCCTCAGCCTCTCCTCATGAGACTTCCCTTCCAGTCCCTTCACCAGACTCATGAAGCACTATCTGGCAACGTAGACCAAAGGAACTACATATTAAACACCATTTCTTACACTGCATGAAGTATGATTGAGTTCATATAGTTAACAACTACAATAAAGTATATCTGCATATATCTACATTCAATCACGTGCTATGTTCAGTAGCCTTCTGATACAGATGTATGTTCCACACGTGCAAAATTCTGTGCATGTGGGGACACAATTCTATTTGACTACTAGGTGTTTTTACTGCTTTTTAGCTTGGAGAAGAGGAGGCTGAGGGTTGACCTCATTCATGTCTATAAATATGTGAGGGGTGGGTGTCAGGAGGATGGAGCCACGCTCTTCTCAAGGTCATCTGGTGATAGGACAAGGGGCAATGGGTGCCAGCTGGAACAGAGGAGGTTCCATGTCAATATCAGAAGAAACTTCTTCCCCATGAGGGTAACGGAGCATTGGAACAGGCTGCCCAGGGGGGTTGTGGAGTCTCCATCTCTGGAGACGTTCCAGACCCACCTGGATGTGTTCCTGTGCTACTTGGCCTAGGTGATCCTGCTGTGGCAGGGAAATTGGACTGGATGATCTTTCAAGGTCTCTTCCAAACCCTAACGATTCTATGATTCCTCTCCCTTGGTCTTCTATTGCCTTACTGTTGATGAGCTACATTTAGCATTGCTCCGTGACACAAGCTGAGCTGACTAGCTTAACTCAAGCAAAGCCAAAGCAGCAAGAGCCACATAAACCTTATTTGCAGGACTGCAAGTAAACATTTACATTTTTTAAAAAGCTGTTGTCATTTATGGATAGAAGTGATCAAGAACAGAATCCACCACCGGACAATACTTGCTAAGAAACTAATTCCTTTCCAACCCTGATAATGGAAAAGAAACTTTACAAGTACAGAAATATGCAATTCAAGTCTCACGAACGTGTAATGTACAAAGTGTTCTACAGTCAAAATGGTACAGAGGGAAAGATAGGCCTTTATAGGAGAGTCTGGGGGGGATACGACCTTATCTATTTCTCTTAAATGAGCATTTTTCCAAACAAAAATATCACTTATGTCTTCTATAAAAATTTTCTGGTTTGAAACAGAGATGGGAAGCAAAAAAGGATATCCATCAGGAAATTCCATTAGGAAATGTTGAGGTATCAAAGCATTGAAAACTGTAAATTTCTTAGAACACATCCTCTTTCCCCCAGAGCACAAAAATGAAGGGGCTAGGGGGCTTTTAGGAATTCTCACAAGTAAAGTAACTCCACTGAATTTTACACGGACCCTTGAATTACTGTTCTTCTGATACAAATTGTCAAGAGCAAATCTAACAGTGGAAACAACTCTGCATCCTCTGTTTATCTCTAAGTTAGCTCTTTAAGTGCCAGCACTGAGTTGTACCCAACTGCAGTTTCCAGCTCAAGCCTTAGCCCTGCCCAGAAGAGCTGAACTCTGAGGTTTCTAGCTCTGGTACAGCCTTGTATAATCATCTGCTTTGGACACCCCAGCAAGCCACTCTGCACAGAGCTGTGCAGCTTTATATGAGCAGAGCAACCTAACACCATGGGCTCGCAAATGCTAACCAGACTAATTTCACCTTAATACAGGAGGACCAGGCCATATTTGTTTAGAGGCAATCAAGAAGAGGAGGCTGAGAGGAAACTTTATTGCTCATTACAGATACCTAAAAGGAACTTGTCGCGAGGTTGCTGCTGGTCTCTTCTCCCAAACTACTAGTGATAGGATGAGGGAAAGTAGCCTCAAGCTGCATCAGGGAAGGTTTAGATTGGATATTAGGAAAACATTGTTTACTGAGAGGGGTTGGGCACTAGAACAGGCTGCCCAGGGAGGTGGTAGAATCAGGATTCCTGGAGGTGTTTAAAAAAATGAGCAGATAGAGCACTTGAGACGATGGACTTGGGGTTGGGGAGATGTTGGGATGAGGGCTGGACTTGATGATCATGGAGGTCCTTTCCAGCCATGATGATTCTATGATGGGCAAAGAAGCAAATACGACAATATTATTAAGGCTGTTCCTCCCAACCAAGTCACAAGCTTCCAGTGTGTCCCTAGTGCTCAGTGGGTTGGCCCTGACTGGCTAAAGACATTGGGATGCAAGCTCTGTATCTTTGAATGCTGTGACAGGTCAATGGGCAGTGACAAGGCACATGAAATCAGTCTGTCCGATGGCTGTGAACTGAAAGCCTTTCTCTTTTACACTCAATAGCTTTGATAAAACCTCTGCTAGGTCACATTAAGATGGGTTTTTACTATGTCAATGGAACACACAACTAATGAACTATATTTTTGGAAAAACACCATGGTAGGGAGAAGGGAATTTCCTAAGAAACGAGAAGCTCAATAAATATTTCCTTTAAAAAGTCTGGTGCACTTGGTAAATACACATCACTCCTTTCTAAAAGCCAAAACACAGTCTTTGATAAGTTGATGTGTTCAAAGCTCCCATGTTGTACATGACAGACTAGAAAAACAGACTGGACTTCTCTAGTTTCTTCCACCAACCTGCCACCTCCCTCACAGATCTCCAGCATGAGCTGGATTTTCTCTATGGCTCTCCTCCTGATATCTAGCATCTTTCCTCCACTCAATCCAACAGTTCACTTACTGCATAAGCGAGTAAAATACTGGGAGCAGATGACCCAAGGATGACCAATTAACTGCATCTTCTGCCTTTGATGAATCTGTCCTCTTATCCCGTATTTCTTGTCCACAGCCAGAACAAGTTCTTAGTAAGAGGCAGGATGCAGTTTGAATCTTTTTTCAATATTTTTTTAACAGGTTGGGTGTTCAGTGCCTCCACAGTAAATGTTAAATGATTTATTTATATTTATCATGATTTAAGTAACACTATGCACTTAAACGACTCTTAAGCATGTGTAGGCTGTTCTTGTATGCCTGACCTTTCTCCTGAGCCTCCAGCTGCCTTTCAAGTATCCTTTAGTGCAGCCTTGTTCTTCCATGCAGAAACTGCAAGGAATCCTATAGTTGGTCATCAACCTCTTCAGTTTTAGATTTTACTCAGTAATGTGAACTGTGTACAGGGCAGGAAATAAGAACCAACACCTGGATATTCTAGGTAAAACAGATTTCAATGCAAGATGGAGAACCAATTTCTGTATTACTGCATTACTGTCGTTGTTAATGACTCTAGTCTGCATTCATTTAGGCAAACACCATTATCAGATTAGCTGTCTACTTTACGCTTTTGCTCTAACTTATTGTGAAGTATTCAAACCAAAACTAAACCTGTCTACTTGGTTTTCTTCTACACTAGCAACATCCAGCTACTTGTCTGTATTTAAATGGGTCTCCACTGCAAAAGTATTTGGTCTTTTTGCACATGAAAATATAGTCCAGCAGATGACAAGGCAAAAAACAGCATTACAAGGTCTTAATTCTGTTTGCTTAATTCTTCCTTAAGCTTCATGAAGCCTCGTATCTTTGCTGCTTCACAAACCCTCCACTTACCTTGGGTATTTACTCAAACTCTCTTTACAAGTATTTCCTCAGATATAAACTCTCACAACTTGACAGCTGGTACAGGTAAATCTCTCTTCCTCACTTCCCTAGCGTTGCTGTTAGTATGAACCAAAACCAGTTCCAAAGTCAGCTTGCCACTCCAGTACAGCTACACACTCTATTCAGCTAAATAGTGTGTTATATGAAATCAGGGTGCAGAACACTGCTCCTGAGCAGGATGAGAATTAAGAAGGGGGAAATAGATTATGTTAAATATCCATTGCAGCATTAACATGGAGTCAAGGACTGCATCTTTATGCCATCCTAGATAGTTGCTTGCAGATTAAGGAAAAGCTAGGAAACAACTGGATGTTTCAAGTGTGCTAGAGCCTCGCTCTCTCTGCTGCCCAATTACCAAAGGCTCCTCTACAACCAGAGCAGCTAGTGACAGGCTGTGTGCTGGTTTCTAGACAGCATTACAAGCTACTGCAATCTCCAAACATAGAAGGCATCACACAGCTGCTCCAAGGGACTGAGGGACTGCTGGTATGATAAAAGACAAGACTTTCAGATTAATATACATATATATATACACACACACACACACATATATATGCACACACACATGCACTAAACACTAGGAAGCATAAGACTTGCTGTGTGACATTGAAGCATATTGAGTAAAACACAGACGTTTAAAGTACAGGGCCACGACAATTAATCTTCATTACGAAAGACTGACTTCATTAGAGTCCTTATCTAGGGTGATATCCTGTTCCCATTGACATCAGTAGCCAATTTCTTAATACAGAATCACCACTAGGAAGAGAACGAGTGCAGTCCTGATTTCCGTATCTCAGGCTCTATTCCACTAAAGCCTATTAAATCATGCATGTTCAGAAAAAGCTATCGGTTTTGTCAGAAAGATCACACTGTACAGAACAGTGGTTTAGATATCAGAAGGATTTCACAGCAATTAACATAGCTGCAGTGTTGCTAAAGACAAAGAGTTGCAAGTATAGCATCCTGTCTCATTCCCAAGTGTGGAAACCCACGTGCTCAGGACTGATGCTGTAAGAAAACCCTTGTGGGACACTGGGAAGTTTTTATTCTCCATGGTGGAAGCAGATTTCACATCCACAGGAGAAATCACATCCACAGGAGAAATATTTCATCTAGCAAGATGGCACAAATCTGTGGCCATGTAAAGAGACACATTTCAGAATATTGTAATGGTGGGGAGGAAAACACTGCTTCTGACTTGAAGGTCAAACAGAGAGCGGAAGAACGAGCAGGCTTTCACAGCAATATTAAAACAGCTAAAATAAAATGAAAAATATTTCCTGCTCTTCTACAATCAACCTCGCCAGGTTTTCCAAATGCCTCGGGATACTATTTCATGCTTAGAATGCTGAAAAGGCATTCTCTTAAAAAAAGAACCTGATTCATAATGGGGATGCATTTCATTCCTTCTCTGACATTAATAAAAGTGAATTATGTACAAAGGTTTTGCCTAGGAAAATATTCAATGCTAGCAATACCTATGCTGTAACCAACTTCTTTGTGCATCCACAAAACCCAACTTCAACTTAGACAGCTCCATTCAAATACATTACAATACCTGTTCAGCTTTTCTGAGTTCAGCTTTCCTCAGCAGGTATCAGTGTTTTTGGAGGGGTTTACCCAGAAGCACTACAATTAGAGCCAGAAGGGGATAACTACTTCTTTGGAGATGCTGAAACAGAAACCAAACCCTAAAAGGGTCTGCCTTAAAAAGCCTAAGCACACTGTTAAAGGACAGCTGAAATTTTGTGTGTCATCCTGTAAACAGATGTTTGTGTGGATTTTTTTAAGAAAAAAAGAATTAAGCCTAATTAGAGTACTCTGAATTTTGCTGTAGTTTTATAAATACATGCACAGCTGTCACAACCACAACTGCACGCAGTAACAAGCTTGAACTGCACCTGAGACCACAGCAAAGCCCTGCACTACAAAATACAGGGCTCTCCACCTGAGACCACAGCAGAGCCCTGCACTACAAAATACAGGGCTCTCATCAATCCCAACACAAGGGATCTGGTTTATTAGGAGGCAAATTCCCTATCCCTTTTACCAGTAGACACACTCATTATTTTGAAAGCTTGGTGTTCATGTTCTCAAGTGTTAAAATAGTTTCCTGCTTCCTCAGGAATAATGTAAACTCTGCAAGCTTATAACAGTTGATCCAAGATCATATACAAGAGCATAAACCAGCATATCCTCCCACAGCTTAAGTTTTCCTGTGGCTGAAGTAACGGAAAAAAGTTAGGCTCTGTCCTGTGGACAACCTTTGCTTGATACTGCAGGCTGCAGTACCCATCCATGCCATGAATGCCGTGCATTCGTGTTATGTTCTTACTAAATACAAAGATGCTCTGAGATTATGAGGAAGGAATGTGACTTGGTCTAGGTGATCCTCCAGTGGCAGGAGGATTGGACTAGATGATCTTCAAGGTCCCTTCCAATCCCTAGTGATTCTATGATTCTAAATAGCACTCTTGCTCCTCAGCCTAACAAGGTTAATCTTGAGCATATGAAAAATGAAGGAAGCATATGGAAAACGAAGGCTGACACTATATGTGAAATACACTCAAAAAGGTATTTACTTACTTGCCCAAAGAGAATCACACCTGTTTGTAGCTTTTATTGGTCCTCAAGTAGTACACAATGCCATAGTAAAACAGTAAGAATCTCTGCTAGCACAGACCAGGAGTTACCCACTTCTGCACCCAATAATAATGTGACTGCAGTCAACACCTAGAAGTTAGGAGAGGCGCCTATTTCTGTTATGTTCCATACAAAAGAAAATGCAGTATTTTTTAAAGAAGTAAATGAGAAGTGTCCAATCTACTGTTGGAAAGAGAGCACACATTGTCGTTTCCAAGCACACAAAAACCCCTATCAGCCTGAGCGTTGTGTACAAGATTAAAAATAGATATCAGAGTACTCTAGTTTACCTCCTGGGTTTTGACCTTTTAAGATACATGCAGATTACATTAGCTTACTTGAGCATGCCGTCAGAATAAAAGTAGTAATAAGATTTAAATTAAAACAATTAATTCAGTGACTCCCGAGAATTGGGATTTGACTACCAGAAAAGCCTTTAACTCAGTACAAACCTGTATCTGTATTGTTTCAAGCAGGTCAAAGCAGTATTTTCTATAAAGTGGTATTACTTACAGAAAGAGCTTTAGTTCTATGGGAAGCAAGATCTGTTGTGCATGTGGAAAACAGCCATTCTGACTGCCCACATACCAGGTCCGGGTGGAAAACAATTCTAGGTTTTATTTAATTCTTCAGCCTGTAGAGGAGGCGGGTGGAGGGGAAGAAAGGGGGGGGGGGGTGATTCAGTAGATAGGAACAAAATGCAAGACATCTCCAAATATTTACATTTGGAAGCAGAATGAGAGCTCTCAGATACTCTGCTAAACCACAGGACTCAGAGATCTGTACTACCTGGCTTAGAGGAAAAGCTGTAACAAGGCTTTACACCATTGCAGGCAAGTGCCCTATTTAGGAGCCTACTGACTGTTATGTACCCCCACTGCTCTACTGAACGTGAATGGCTGATCTCAGAGACAAACTGGTACCTCCAACAGTGACTATCCACTCACTCCATACTGTGACCACGTGTGCTCCTCATGCCCTAATATAAGTGAAATAATATAAGAAACAAGCTCCAACAACATAAGTCAAGTTTTCTTTGAGTCATGAAGTGTTAGTGACACAGGGTCTGCAGGAGGCAGGGACAGGCACATTTCAAACAGGCTGAAAGTCAGCCGTTAGCTTTTAGGCACCAGGATTTTTCACTTCACTTGCTACATAATCATTACACACTTCCAGTTTGGTTTTATCACTCTCACACTGTACATGCAAACACTACCCTGTCCTACACAATGACATCAGGCAGACCGGAAAAGGTCTGTGCCACTGTTGTACCACTGGGTAAGCAGTAATGCCATGCCATTCTACCACAGTTTATTGGGGCTGTGCTGTGTTTCTTGCTTTGTTTTGCTGTTTGAGGGTTTGTTTTTTTTTAACATTCGGGATATCAAATTCCACCCACATCAGCAGCTAATTTGATGACTGTCACTGTCCCAAGGAGAGCAAAGAATGTATGGAAAAGTTCAGATAATACAGAGAGTCTAAGAACGAAAGAAAATAGCGTGAGTACAGAGAGATGGCTTTGCACTCACTAACTTATCATTATTTTTCATCTATGCAATTACTCTTCCTGTTTTCAATGTATTGAAACCACACATGCTGTCTTGTTGCAGAGTACAGCAAAGTACTTCAGCTTAGTGAGAAGCACTGCTTCAGCATTTCTTCTAAAAATTAGCTTGTTTGCACCTATGACTCTGCTTCTTTGCCATTAAGTTAAATATAGAATCATAGAAACATAGAATCATGAGGGATTGGAAGGGACCTCGAAAGATCATCTAGTCCCATCCCCCTGCCACAGCAGGATCACCTAGACCAAGTCTCACAGGAACACATCTGGTCAGGTCTGGAACGTCTTCAGAGAAGGAGACTCCACAACCTCCTTGGGCAACCCATTCCAATGCCACGTCACCCTCACTGTGTAGAAGTTTCCTGATATTTATATGGAACCTCCTATGTTCTAGCTTGCACCCACTGCCCTTTATCCTAGCACCAGATGACCTTGAGAAGAGCCTGGCTCCATCCTCCTGACACACACCCCTCACATATTTAGAGACAAGAATGAGGTCAGCTCTCAGCCTCCTCTTGTCCAAGCTCAAGAGACCCAGCTCTCTCAGCCTTTCATCATGATGAAGGAAATANAGGTGGTCCCTGGGGTTGTCCTTGTC
>VZRI01001973.1:0-178589 GCA_013397515.1 Upupa epops
TGGCAAAAAGCAATACAGCAAAATTCTACCTAGAAATGGAATGCCAAAAGTGTCTGAATGTTAAGTGGCCCATAATACTTAAAATAATCAGCTGCCAGTAGCAATGCAGTAGATACAAAAATCACTTTAATGTGATTGATGGTCCATGATGGCAAATACAATAAAACAATTTCATATCAAGCTACCGCGTTTTAGATTAGGTAGACCTTGTCATTCCCATACTTTGGTACCTCAGATCACCACGCAGTAGTACTATGTCACTGAACATCTGTTTGATAAGGCAGAGTAATCTGAAACTTGTCATAAACTATACCCTAATCTTCCTGGAAAAAAGAAAACATCTTTCAGAAACACTTGCCCTTGAAATAATCAATGCAATTCACAGTCAGTACCAACTATAATAAACATGTTATTGTGTTTATTGAAAAACAGTTTAAAGAATTGAAATTTATCTGTCATTATGATCTTACCCATTAAATCATACTTTAAAAACAGCATGAACTGAAGCTATTTGGATGAAACATGCGAAGATGCTTCACACACTTAAGCACATTTCTGAATGCTACTGAGCAGTTCACTATTAGGCCAGCTGCTGGGAGAGAATGACATTATAATGAAGTGGAGTCAAATCACCCAATACATACATTTAAATCTGAATTAAAGTGGTCAACATGCCAGTCTGACCTAGTAAGTGTTATTTACCATACCTCTGCATCTATAAGTTTTAAGGTTTGAAGTGTTACTGGTATTGAAAATTGCAGGCCAAAACTGCAAGCTTAATTTATGTGTTTTTTGTGAACAGAGGTTTGGACTGGCAGGAGTGGGGTTGGAGGCTTGGTTTCTGGCCCCACCACCACCTGTCTTCCTTTGAATCCCAGTCTCTTCACTTGTCTTGCCTATGTTGTGTAGAGGACACACATGGCACTGAGCTGGACTCAGCAACTGAGGAAATGCCGTGTGTCTCTAAACAACTTGAAACCTCAGACACCAGTAAAAAAAGGTTCCATCTGTATTTCCATGGTTTGCTGACATAGAGGGAGTTATTCCCTTGCTTGCGGCCACAGGAATCAGCATGTTGGAAATGGAAGCACATGGATCAGAGAACTGGACATTAAATTGCCTGCTAGTGCTAAGGGACTTGACTTGAATTCCAGGATCACCACAGGTCCATGAACTGCTGGAAGTCTCTTTTCCTTCTTCGGGTTTGGACAATGAAGTGTTGTCTCAGTTATATAAGAGTGTTTTGATGAATCCCCATTTGTCTTTATGCACATATCTTTATACTTGGGGGTTTATGCGAGCAAAACAGCTGCTGAGTCCAGCTCAGTGCCATGCATGTCCTATTCACAAACAGACAAGTGAAGAGGATGGGGTCCAAAGGAAGAAGGGAGGTGGTGGTTGGACCAGAAAGCAGAAATTGGGCAAGTTTTGTTTTATTCCTACAATTCATGTGTGGTTTACTGTCGAACCCTCCCTGTATCATTTTTATTTCTGGCTATTAGCACCTTAGCTAAATAGATTGGTTAATGTTATTATCTGGGTTTTTAAACCATGATAATAAGAGTAGATGAAATTGATCTTGCAACAGTTTTAGTATCTTTCTTCCCTTCCTAGGAATCAGTCTGAGTTATACAGGTAAAATGTAAGATCAGAAATGGAAGGCTTAAAACACAAGTACATTATTAGTCTAAGAAAAACTATATACTGCAAGCCCCATAGACCCTGAAATTCTCAGGATTTGAGGCTGACTTTGATTTACTCATTAATAAAGATGTATAAGATTCTAAACATCATGATTTACATGATTTACAGTCAATTTATTTTAAGGCTTTGTAGAAACTTTAGATAAAAGATTTTGTCTTCTTTTTTCTTTTGTTTTAATTTCTTACGTACTTTCTGCAGACCAGTAGGAGAATTTTGTTGTGACAGCATATCTAGTCTCAGCAAATGTGGTCTAATTTACTAATTATTTACATAGCTTCAGCATAACATACCTATGTCTGCCTGTAAATCTGTAGGTGTAAACAACCTGAAGAAAAGAAAGGAAGGAGTTCAGATGGAAAAGAGGAAACTGGTGTAATAAATCCAGACTGGTGTAAACCTGAACAGATCTGGAGACCGGAGGAATTTAAAATAATTATTTGGATTCCAGTTTCATATTTTGCTAGGGAATCCACTCTGTAGTAATGTGAGGTTGCAGAATGTAATTTATCAGAGACAAATATACAGAAAAGAAATAATATCAGCTGGTTAAACCCACAATTCTTGAGAGTTAACCTTTAATGAATACATACCATTCACTTCTTTGGTCAAAGATTATTAATCATGACTTATTATTTTTGGTACACCTTGCCCTCTGAATACATGTAATCCTCACATTGGCCTTTAAGAACAATCATTTATTCAAGAGGCAACAAGATATAGTGTAAATATTTTGCTTTCACATTGCTTTTACATTGAAGTATTATCATTCAATACAATAATAACACTGTCATTCGAGAGGGTAGTTTAACAGCAGTCTGCTCATTTCTTAGGTGGCTATTTTCCAACTCACATCAGTTCCTGAGGAAATAACACTGAAGCTTTCCTATAGGTTCACACTTAATGATAATCTGTTAGTTTTTCAGAAAAGAGCTTATTTGTTCTGCTGTAGCATTCATTAATGCTGCATTCCCAAGGTGTTGAGAACCAAACAAAACTACTTGCTGAACACTGTTTCCCATCTAGATAAGTCATTCTGCAGCTCTTTTCTGAAGCCCTACATTGTGCACCCTGAATCAGTGCTCTTGTTGGGAGTGCAGTGCACAGTAATGAACAAAATTAATTATATAAAATAATTATTATACATAGAAGTCCAAATTCTAATATTGCTATAAATAACATTCAAATTTTGAAGTAGTATTGGTAGTCAGAACTAAGAGCAGCATCTTCACTATCTGCATCACCACAATGCTTATGTATTTGGAAATACTTCTTGGTGTCTGCTTGCAAACCCTGAATTGCTGATAGATATTCCAACAAGAGAAGAACCAATGGTGTAAAGGTTTTTCCTATTAAGTGTATTTTAGTGTTTGTGCTAAGGTTTGTTCAAGGATTTTGTAAAGAATTGGAAAAACAGAAAAATAGTGTTGGTTATCTTAAGTTCTAAAGGATCCCTTTGAAAGTAATGGAAATAAGTTTTAGGGGTGTTAAACTTAAAGGCATAGTATCATTGTTTCAGCTATCACTATTTCAGATACTATATTTACAGAGTATTATCACACTTTTAGGTAGGTCTAGATTTTAGGAATTAGCACAATGTGGTAAGGTCAGTTTTCCTGTGAGATGCTTTCTCATTAATCTTTATTGTTTGTATATGTTGAATCAGAATTCTTCTTTCTTAGGAATTCCCTTAGTGTAGTCTCCAGCGCCAGAGAAAATTATAGGACTAGAGGGGGGAGGGCAGTCACTGAGCTCTCCCACACCCCCAGGTGCGACTTCCTGTAGGCTAAGAAGAGCTTGGTGTTGGAGTAGGGTGTATGTCAAGATGTCAAGATTCAAATACCAATTCATGTTCACTGATAACTAGTAGGAGATAATAAAGCTGTCTAATTCTTTCCACATAGGTGTCACTGAGTAGTAAGAGAAGAGAAATGATTTTACTTGTGAATCCTACTATTGAAGTAGGGCAGCAAAGCTGGGGTTGTTTGGGACAGCCCTCAAACTGTTCACATCCCCAAGGAAAACATTGCTCTCCCATTATCAATTTCCCACAGCAACTGACATGTAATGAATACTTTGATATCTTCCCTGAAAGCAGTTATCAGACTAAAAATTACAGACTGATAAAATGCCTCGACACCTATCTATTTCTGTGATGTTTTTAGACTCAAGTCCCCACTGAAGCAGATAGAACATGTTCTCCTTTCTAACACTGTCAACCTTCAATATCACAAGCACACAAAATTAATAATTATTTGGCTACTGAACAATTATGACAGATGATTAATTGATCACAAGGAGTTAGTTCTCATGGTGCTATTAATCAGTATGTCATCAAGCAGAAAGAGAAGGTAAGCAATCTATATCTGTTACAAACCATGTAAGGGACACATTATTCAGTCAGCATGAAAAGGTCACTGTGTAGCTGAAAGCAGGATGAGCAGATTTAGCCAGATTGATGAGAGAGCGTTATTTTGTGTATTTATTATCAAGGAAAAAAACAAACAACTATTCTCTTTGTACAAACACTGTAAATAACTGTTTTACCAAAACAAAGGCTAAGAAAAGAGCAGGTTGCTGAGCTGGCAACAGTGCTTCAGTCTTCTGTTGCTCAAAGATTACCAAATGTGTTGTGGGATAAAGGAAGACACTTTCTCCTACCACAGGCCTGTGTTTTCTCAATAGAAGAATATTTTGCAGCTGTAGGCTCTGAAAATGACAGACCTATCTCACCTCTTCTCCTGATGATTACCATGCAACTCATTTAACAATGCTCTTTATGGTCTGCTACAGGGAGACCCCTGTTTGGTAAAAGGATACAGGAAAATCAGTAGGCTGAGAGTAAGAGAACAAAACCAATTATGTATGCTGCATGGGGTGTGAGAGTTGTCTGCTGATGTGAGAAAAACAGGGGTGGCATTGACTGTAGGACAGCTAGGACAGCTTCCTGTCCTCCCTCTTGAGCTGCTTACTTGTGCTTATGCACAGTATCTCTGAGGTTTTCCTGCACGGTTTAAAGCAGGCAGATGTGATCTCTTTCTGCCTGTGTTTTGAAAGAACCAGAAACTATTGTGGTAACTGTGTGCACTTAACCTTAACCTTGATCTAGGAGCTTATAAATATAAAGAATCTTTAGGAAACATTAAAGCAGGGATGAAGAGGGCTTTGTATGTCTGCCAGGCACTGACAGCTGTGATAATTTATACTTGGTGGGATCTCCAAGCACAGGCACAGTGTATATCATGTAGCTATGTGTGCTCCCTAGTCCAGTGCGCTGGGTAGGTAGGCTTGTGATTGCAGGGGAATTGTCTTTGTGCTAGAGAAGGACAGTGTTCAAAACTTTCTCAGCGGTGTACGTGTTAAATTTCTGGTGGGTGTGCATACTGTCATCATGGTAAAAAATGTCTTTGTTTTCAGGCTTCTCTCACCAGGGATGTGTGGTTTAAGACAGTGGTTTAAGAATCCATAACCAGTTAATATTAACCCATGCATCTCCATGTGCCATTTTTTCAGTGCAGATTAACTCAGTTCAGCTGAGTTTATCAGCATCACAAAGTTGCAGACTCAGTTTCTAGATGTGGTTGCCCCTCCACTTGCCATGGGAGAATGGGAGAAAGAACCTGAGTCCACAACACATTTACAAAACTTCTTTAACTGCTCTGTAAAGACTTTTCTCAACATTTTTTTATACTTCAGTGTGATCCTGTGAAAAAGTTATGGGCAATACTCAGCTGTTACAGATTGTAGAAAAGCCTAGGTAACTGTTAACAAATGGGACTTTCTCTACGTTTCAAAGCTTTTCTGGGGCCAATGTAGAAAGATAAAAGAGAGAAACAGTAGGAAAATTCAGACCCAAACGTTGTGCCTTGATCAGACAGCTCAGCACAGCAGTTCATTCAAAGATAGTAATTCTTTCCTCTCGACTCTGTATTTATTTCAGATAATAGTTTAAAAATGGTACTTTACTGATTAACCATAACTTCAGATCAGTAGACAATGATACTGGTAGGTATTTATCTACTCGATGCTTTTATTTGTGGATTCAAAAATATTCCTGTGATTTAAAAAGTAGAAAATGCCAATTTCACATGCATTTTTCCACAGAGAAAGGTTACTGTATAGAAGCTACAGCTTTCACTGATGGAAACGTTCCAAGCAGGTCTGTTATTTACTTAATAATTTCTACCAGACAATTTCTTTGCAGGGCATTTTACAAATATGTAGATAGAGATATATATAAGCACAATGCTATAACAATTTCAATAGCTCTTTCACTGTGAAAAGGTTTTACTTACCTGCCACTCTCCGGTTGAATAATTCTTACATAAATAGTCATAATCTTGGCTTGTTCTTGTGCTTAGAGATACAAGGAGTCAATCATGCATTTTGCAGAAATTTCAGATTGACAAAACTTGTCCACTTGCCTACTGGAGTTCACATATGCTTCTCCATCCAGGAATATGTGAGTGCAAGACCCTCGTGTCAAAATACTAATAAAAACTTTGTAAGTAGAAATGCAATCCAGAGGAGGGCCAACAGGAGATGATAGGAGAAAAAGCCCTTGAACTCTGAAGGGGAAACTAATGACAACATAAAGTCAAGAGATTAGCAGAACCCTATAACATCTGGCATGCTTATGCCTTACACTGTACTGAACTGTTGGAACGTGTCCAGAGGAGGGCCATGGGGATGAATGGAGGGCTGGAGCACCTCTCCTGTGGGGACAGGCTGAGAGAGTTGGGGCTGTTCAGCCTGGAGAAGAGGAGACTCTGGGAAGATCTTACAGCAGCCTTCCAGTACCTGAAGGAGGATCCCTTCCAAACAGAACCATTCTATAAATCTATGAATCCACAGAACCAAAAAAAGCAGTTTGCAGAAAAGAAGGATAAGCACTGAATCATGGAATAATCTAGGTTGGAAAAGACCTTTAAGATCACTGAGTCCAACCATTAACCTAACTATATCATGCCCACAGCTAAACTGTGTCCCCAAGCTAAGATCTCTATATGACATACCCAGCGATGGTGATTCAGTCACTGTCTTGGGCAGCCTGCTCCTATGACTGATGAAAAATGCAGTTTTTCCTATTGTCTAACCTAAATTTCCCCTGGTGCAATTTGAGGCCATTTCCTCATCACTTGTTACGTGTGAGAAGAGATCAACAGCCCCCTCTTTACAATCTCATTTCAGGTAGTTGTATTGATTGATAGAGTCTTCCTTCAGCCTCCTTGTCTTGAGATTAAATATCCTCAGCAGCCTCTCTCACAAAGCTTGTCTCCAGACTCTTCACCCACATTGTTGACATTCTTTGCACCTGCACCAGCATCACAATGTCTTTCTTGCATTGACGTGCCCAAAACTGGACATAGTACTTGAGGTATGGCCTCACCAGTGCCCAGTACTGAGGGACGTACACATCCTTGCCTCTGCTGGCCCCAGCATTTCTAATACAAACCAGGATGCTGTTGGCCTACTTAGCTATCTGAACTCACTGCTAGTTCATGTATAGCTGTCAAGAAGATTTCCAGACACTGTCTCCCAGGTCTGTAGTGCTGCATGGGCTTGGTGTGATTCAAGTGTAGGACTTGGCACTTGGCCTTGTTGAAGCTCATAAAATTGTCCTCTGTTCATCAGTTCAGCTTGTCATGATCTCTGTAGAGTCTTGTCTGTGGCCTGAGATTTGACTAGCAGAGGGTTTTGCCACTGTGTTGTGGTGAAACCACTATTTGTCCTACAAGTTTATATGAAAAAGAAGAGGAATTAGTCTGCATATGTTCAAAGATGCAAATGACTTTGCACATAAATGTGAGTCAGCACAGCTGAGCAAATGATTCCAACTGAAACACGTTTGGTTGGTGTACCCTAAGGTGACGCAGTTCAGATTCAGTTGAAAACACAATTATATAAATCACGCAGCAGCGTGAGCTCGCTGTGATGATAGTTTCACTAACTTTTTAATTTCTCCAATACAAATTGTATACAGATGCCACTGATAGCAGATAAATATGATGCTGTTCTCTCTAGTTGGATATTAAACTACTGGGATGCATATATTTTCTCTTTCAGTGACCATGTTATCAGAGGAACATATGAGCATTGAATCTGCTTTATGCTGCTGTAATGAAATGTACAGGACCTAATACACCACTTGGTTACTTCAATCTAATAACCATATAGCTCTGCAGATATCTCTGTAATGAAATCAGGAGAGCAGAGGAGAACAGGCATGTTATATTTGCTGGAGTGGGGTAAAAATAGAATCATAGAATCATGAGGGATCAGAAGGGACCTTGAAAAATCATCAAATGGTGTGTTTCTCTTCATTTCATTGATATATGGCTTCCAGGTAAATAAAATGGATCCAGAATGATCACTGTTTATAATAGAGTAGCTTGACACTACATTAATAAGTGATATCATGTTAGCAACATGCGAAGGAACTGAGGTACTTTTTCTAAGTATGCTTCTAGGATTTGGGATCTAAGATACAGCTGCCAAGGCTATATGCTTTCAGGAAATAAGTGTAGGGAAAGCCATAGTTTGTATTGGTGGGCTAGTGAATAACAGGCATCTTTTAAAGCAATTGTAATTCAGAATTTGGAATAAAATATTAACATTTGTGGAAATCTCAACCAATTCTTTCAAAAATAACCATTTATTAGGAAAATAATTTTGATAGCTCTGTAAATGTTTGGAAACATTTCTATTTGCTCCTTATTTTATAAGGGCAGTAGGGCTGGTATTCATCCTTTCTTGCTAGGGGCAAGCTTATATGAAAACACAAAAATTGCAGTTTATACTCCATCCTATATCATACTTTTAAAATAATAACTAACTGAGATGTCATAAACTTGAGGTGATGTGGCTTCAGGTAGGTTGTGAACAGCGGGACCAAATGAACTTTTAAAAAGCCAAGATGCTGTTTTCCTCCAGTTCAATTTGTTCCTTTCTGAGACAGAGAATTATTTCTCCAAAATTGTGTTGTCTTGCCTTCCTTTTTTTTTCCTAAGCACCAGAGGGAAGTATTTAAATTTAATCACACTCCGGTTCAGCACTCATCAAGGTGATAGTAAAACAGGTGTAGATTGTGGGAAAGGCAGGATTTGCTGATTTGGGCAATCCTATCACTCGGCATCTGCTAGCCAAATTGCCACTTAATCATCTGTGAACAAAGTAGGAAAAAAAAAGTCTTGTTTTGACAAGGAAAGTATTTCATCACCTGTGGAAATTGCTTCTGAAATCTGTAGTCTGGAGCCCAAATCTCTGAAGGAACTGCAAGGAGAAATTGCCATCTGTACGTCCAGATCCTTCTGTTCAAAATTCAGGTGACTGAATGGATACCTTCATTGAAAATTCCTTGTGTTCTATCAGTTGGCCATGATTTCTACCCTGAAGGCAGCATTTTTTATCACCTGTAAAAGAAAATGTCTGTTTGATAATGGAAAGCATAGAACACTTTATCTGTTGCTTTGGTCAAACTGAGACACACTGCTCTGTCCCTCATCCAACCTGGCCAGGCACATGGCGATACTGGTCCAACAACCAGCCCGCATGATGCTAATGAGCCCTGCTGCGAGAGCAAGGTCATTAAGCCTGTTTGAAAGGTCTCCAGGTTGGATATGGTTCATACATGTCTGGCAAGGAGCATGGGTGAATCTAGGAAGCAGCTGTCTGTACCTGACTGTAGGAACATTTCCAGAGACCTGAAGAGGTTAACAGGCTACTGTAAATATTTAGACATTTTTATGGGAACAGGAAATAAGGATGTAAAAAAAAAGGGGGAGAAAAACAACAGAGAAACCCACCTGAAACCAAGGAAGTCTGAAATATGCTCTTCCTAATGGGAGAGGTTTCATAACTTCATAACATATTAGCATCTTCCCCTACAGCATCTACTGTTATCTACTGCAAAAGCAAAAATACTTCACTAGACAGTTTATAAGTTCCTGTGTGTCCCTCTCTGTTAGTTGTAAGCTCTTTCATCTTCACAGGTAGCTGTGTGTTTGAAGAGTGAGATAAAAAGAAATGGAATTTCACATCTTATTAAGAAAGAGCAACAACAAATCCTCTCTTAGCAGTTCATTGTGCTGTGTGCTTTTCCTCTTCTCTGCCTGTGCTGAAACGGAGCAAGTGGCCCAGGTCACTATAGTGCTTGTACTGAATGTACAAGCAGCCTCATAAATCCTCACAACCACAAAGGAAATCAGAAGAACAGATTTATGAGTATTGTTGTGATGAAGTGCACAATTTCTGCACTTCAAGCAAGCAGAAGGCAGAGAACACATAGTTCAGGGGAAAAGAACAGTCTGTGAACAGTGTTCTGCCCCAAAAGTTGGGTATTGATCAAACTGCCTACCTGTTCACAATATGAACATTCCTTGGCTGGTCTTTTGGGAGCCATCTGTTCCATTCCACCTTGATAGATTTGTACAGAAGTTAGTACAGTATAAGCATATTCTTTTTCAAATCATACAATCATAGAATCATTAGGATTGGAAGGGACCTCGAAAGATCATCTAGTCCAAAGCCCCTGCCAAAAACATGGTTTAGATGCATAGATTCATAGGATGGGTTAGGCTGGAAGGGTT
Source organism: Upupa epops (assembly GCA_013397515.1). NCBI lineage: Eukaryota > Metazoa > Chordata > Aves > Bucerotiformes > Upupidae > Upupa > Upupa epops. The sequence continues at coordinate 10,290 of VZRI01001973.1, forward strand.
GGACTCAGACCATCTGAGTCTCTTTCTACCATTTATTCACTTGTTTCCAAAGCATTTATTCTAATTTAATAATTGAAATTGCATGGATAGTACTGGGACCTGGCTACAAAACAGCTTTAGGAATCTCTTCAAGATCATCTAGTTCCAACGCCCCCTGCCATGAGCAGGGACACCACTAGAACAGGTTGCTCAAGGCCCCAGCCAGNCTAGACCAGGTTGCTCAAGGCCCCAGCCAGTCTGGCCTTGAACACTTCCAGAGAGGAGGCATCCACAACCTCCCTGGGCAACCTGTTCCAGTGTCTCAACATGTAACCCTGGAGCACAGCACTCACTCGCTTAAGAAAAAAAACCCAAAGCAAACTCTTTCTTTCTGGAACTAAGTGTCACACAAGGTAGTATTTTAGGGGTTTGGGGAATTTACTTCACTGTTCTGAAGAAAAAAAAAGCACTTGACTGCTATTTAAAATATTTTACTTTGTTTTTACTTGCTACAAATATTTTTCATTTTCAGGTTAATTACCTAGTTTACATTTTAAACAAAATGTAAAATGAGAAAGATTCTACTAATGACAAAACCAAACTTCCTTACATAGTTTCAAAAATTTCAGCAAGAGAAGTTCAGTATTGAAAAGATAATGTCGTCTGCACTTGACCTTGCAACTTGTTTTCCACTTTTCCTTTAAATAGGTACAGGATTAGAAAAGATGGCACTTTTTGAAAATTTATTGTAATTATTTTTTAGTTAAATATTATTCACAAAAAAGGCATTATTAAAATGTTACTACATATTTCAAATGCCTAGAGTTTTACAGCATCCAATCAATTTAATTCCTGAATTTCCATTTGCTTCAGATTTATTTCTGTTCAGCATGGTCCATTGTTCTAGAGGCATCTGCGTTTCAGTGATTCAGGCTTATATACAACTTAAGAAATCTGGTTGACCATAATCTCTTTATTTCTTTTAATTTATAGCAGAGAAATTTTTCCACACTCCCCAGGAATTTTTTCAGAAAGTTGCTGAATAAAGCCCTATATAAATATTGTAGTTATAGGGAAACAGAGATAAAAGTCCCTGTTCCAAACATGTAACAGGTGGGAAATCTGTGTTGCAACAAGTATGTTTTAGCACCATCTAGCTATATTTTTAGGAAAGTCACTAACTGCATAACATTCATTAGGTCTGATCCTACCCCAGAGGAAAAGAAACCAAAATAAAGGAAACCCAGCAAAATCATTTATTTATTGTCCCATCAAGTTGCAGAAATTGATAGCAAATGAGCTGGTACATTTCCAAATGACCAGGGTTAAATTATATTACTGTCCTGTGTTTTGATGAAGAATGGCAGAGTGCTAACACCTTGCCTCTCATAGTAGTAAGCATTTTGTAAATATCTGTGAAATATCAGCAAGATGTGTAGGGACTAGTTTTCCTGGTAAATTCCTGTCTGTAGTTATAACATCTCTAAGTGTAAACATTCTGAAGTCTGAAAAAGTTTGGCAATAAGCAGATGGGGCATCTAAGATCTGTGTCTGTAAGCTTAGTCTGTCAATATCAAAGAGCACTTTCAGAGAAATCATATGAACAGCAATTACCTGCAGTGAAGGCAGTGGCACCTGGACAGGCATACATAAGTCATCCATCTCTCCCTATTGCTGGCTGTACTATGGCTAGTAGGCTGCCTATGACCATTTTATGCAGCGCAAGGATTTGAGAAAAGAGGAAAATTAATGTTAAAATACCCCAAGCTGATTAATTTTCAAAGATGTGTCTTAATGAAAAGCACAGGTAAAAAATAGAACTAAGAAGAGCCAGGAGGTGACTAGAGATGACTGATGCAGATATTACCTTCTGTGAAGTTTCCATGTTGATTTGGGAGTTACAATATTAATTGTTCTGGGTCTTGATCAAACACCCACCATGTACAGCAACAGTTTCCAGAGACTCAGATGGTCTGAGTCTCTTTCTACCATTTATTCACTTGTTTCCAAAGCATTTATTCTAATTTAATAATTGAAATTGCATGGATAGTACTGGGACCTGGCTACAAAACAGCTTTAGGAATCTCTTCAGGCATCTGAAACATTTGTGAACAGCTGAAAAATAGGTCACTCAGTTCAAAACACATGAAATTTGAACGCTTGCTAACAGTGGTTCAATATTTAATTATGGGGGTTTTACTGGTTTTTTTTCTGGGAAATAGCAGTTATAATCTAGTCTTTATTTAATACTCTCTTAGCAGTATGTGAGTGCAAGAGGGCAATAAATAGGATACCAGAGAGGACCTTAATCGAGGCTGGTTTCTTGGTGCATTACTCAGCACAAAAGCAGTGTGTACAGCTCTAAAATCCATCCGTGTTTGAGTGTCATCATGCAATAAACACCAAGAATATGTAAGTAAGAGTAGCCATTGCTTTCCTTCATGAGTAAAAACAGGAGACACAACCATATCAATAAAATGACCTTAGAGCAGATCCCAACGGTCTTTTATTTTTACTAGTAATTCTCTGTGTTCCTGTGTTTTCTTTGAAGATAAATGTTTCCATTACTATTCTTTTATGTACTTGTTTATTTGGATGTTATCTTAATAGTCCTCTTTTCTCATTCCTCATGTAACCCACTCAATGCTTGTGGCTGCTGTAAGTCCCAATTTGGGGAGAAGGTGAGCAAGGACATTTCCTATTACGTTTTTGAGGCGTTTTATGTGGAGCTGCAACAGGCAATATTTTTTATCTTGTACAGTATTTCCACTCTAACTGATATTTCTAATTTTTCACTTAGTTTTCAGAATTCTTTATGCATTTGGTGCCTACCAACTGACATTGTGCTGACAAAGCACAAGGAAGTAGGGAGTAAAACCCTATTAAACAGGCAGGGGCACCCTTGAGTCCAGACTGCTCTCCCTTTTGGTGTCAGCATAGTTCTCTCAGTCCACGTCTGTTCTGGAGGAAATGGAATACGGAGGATTCATTTTATTTAGAGGAATAAAAAGTTATGTTGAGGATTCCATATCAATGTACTGCTAGACAAAAGAGATGTCTTTTTTACTGTGCTGCTGAGAGCCCAATCAGATCCAGACAGACTTTTGATTGTCATAGGTTTTGCTTTAAACCTTTTAAGTTTGCACATGAAGGAAAATTTTTGTTAAGAATCGAAAAAAAGCAGATTATGCTATTTGGAAAGCAATTGTTCTTCCTTCCTTCCTGATCTAAAAGAAGCTTCTTACTAAATCTAGATGTTGCCATCTGGATGATAGTGCATTTCTGATCTCAGTTGTCAATCTTGGAAGTCCACATGTGCCTAAAAAATTCTAAAAGCTAAGGGCTTTTTCTGAAGATTAAAACTTAATTAGCTGCAAAACCTGAGACCTCTGACATGGGTCTAGACTCCCTCTGTAATTAATGGAGAGAATAGAGGCACTGAATCCTTCTTGTAATTGATTCCATTCTCTGACTGTAGCTTGATATAGCTACAGGGTAGCCTTAGGTATTTCAAAGAGTTCCTTGGATTTGGATGTTTTACTCCAAATCCAAACACCACATGTGAAGATAAAAGCATTCCTTCACTCCATGCTTGTTTGGAAAGTAAAAATTCTGATAATATCTGTGCCTTGGGCATCTTTAAGGTGCTACAATTCTGTTTTGCTCTTAAAGACAAATTTTACATCAATGGAATGGTATTACCTACAGAAACTGTGAATCAAAGTTATTTCATTGGTGGATAGGAAAGAGATGAGCTCTGTATAGGTTACAGAACTGATGGAAGTTTCCCAGTTGTCCTTTAGCCTAAATAACTTCCATTCTTCATGGAATTTAAGTGCTTTATGGTGTTTTCCAGCTCCAATGTATTCAGTGTATCTGTTCCTCCTAGGAATCTGCAAGCCTGAAAGAAAACCCAGTCTCATAGAGCTCTCAGTTTTTTAATCACTGAGCTATTTAAATATGAAAGCTGTTAAAGGTATTAGTGAGAAAATGTAGAACAATTAGGTCACCTAAAAGCTGATTCCATCAATTGCATGTTATAGGTATGTAATAGAGAGTCCCAGTTGTGATGCTTCCTTTTCTGTGTGGTGTATTTTAATAAAGCCCTCTGTGTAGATACTGTTATCGAGCAGAGGCTCTCAGCTGTCAGGATAACTATAGGATTATATATACACAAAATGCATGTAATGTCAAATATTTCAGCCACTAAAACATTATGCCTGAGGTTTTCATTTCAAACTTGGCGATTCACATTGTTGGACTGCAGTTAACAGAATTTTGCCACATTATGTTGAAATTTTCTGTTACAGCAGCAGGTTTCTGAGAGCAAAACTTACATTGTAAATTATCCTGATTTAGTGAAGGTTATTGTGTGATGGAAGAGGGCAGTGTGCAGAAAGAAGCACCTGTTAAGTAGATCATAGAACTACAGGGGATGTATTTTCTGGGCACTGAACCAAGGAATGGTTCTATAGGAAAATGCTATTTATATAATGGAAATATTCTCCTAACACTTTAAAAGAGCCAGATAAACCCCATATCTAAATATGAGACAGTGCAAATCTTTTAGGAATGGGACAAAAGGCAAGTCTGTAAGTGACAGACTGTCAAGTCTGTATTAGCTTTGAAGTTCATGGCTTTTACGGGGTGAAAAGATTAATCTTTTAAAATAACATTCATATTTATCATTCCTATGTAGTTAATCTGGAGCACAGGATAGCACTAAAGTAAACATGTGTCTGGTTAACAGCAGAGGAAATATTTCCTCTCAGGGAACTCAAATGACCCAAACTGAGCTATTTGAGCTGGTCTATATCACTGAGTTCATTCACATGGCAACAATAATTCAATTCAGTGCTAATTGTTTTATTAGATTTCATTTGTTCTGCATTCTCATGCATAAAGGCCCTGATTACATCTCAAGAGTTATGGGGGGTTTACATTGTTCAAGAACACTGCTTGGCAAGCCAGCACCTTAAAAAAGTAGAGGCGATGCTTTGAGGGTTCATTTGTTAGCGAAGATCAAAAACATAGGTCAACGTACTTGTCTACAACTTTGGGATTAATTTTCCTTCCTAATGAGAACATACAAATCCCTGCACAGTCATGCACTAAAATGATCAAAAGTCTATCTTGTCCCCATATTGAGTCTTTGACAGGGAACAAGTTGTCTTTAGAAGCTGTATTAAGACCATCGTATTTAATAGTTGCTGCTGGACCTTTCTGCCACTGGAGTTTTTAATAACTTTTTGAGCTTGAAGAGAGATTAAAACTGCCCGTTATCAGGAGTCGTGTCATACTTCTCAGCACTATCTCCAAAATGTTGTCTTAGACAATGCTTCCTTCCCAGTGTCTGTCTTTTTTTGCTTTTATTTTCTATGTGCAATTTTCCCACCCAACAAATTCAAGTTTCCTTTTTGCCATATAGAGCTGCATCTAGTTGGTGCAAATAACACTATCAAGGGAGAGTTGTTGGACTAGTATGCAGCAAAGGAGGTTTAAAACAAATGATGCCCTTGCTAACTAAATGTTTCTTCTACCTCCACTGCAATGCTGCCCTATAGGTGCACAGTAATAAGAGAAGGAGAGGCTATAAACAGGTATAGATACATGTTTGATATAGATAGTAAATACATACATTGGTATATTTAGTAAGTATGTATATGATGGGGTGGGGTGGGGTTGGGGTTGAGGGGTGAATCTCTTACTCAAAAGAGGATCTTTCTTCTGAGACAAATATTGAATATAAAGGACATATTAACTTGCAAAGAGTATCTGTGAAAAAAAACTCTCCCATGAGCATATTGATGGATTACTTCGTTTTTGGAGTTAGTTTCACTAGTTTTGTCTGAAACAACTACTGTTCCTTTGCTGTGATAGATAAACTCCGGGAAGATGGAGTGCAAACCCTGACCCTGAAAAGCGAGCTGTCCAAACAAGAAAAGAAATCCTTCTTGGCTTCAAACCCCACAACTGCTTAGACTAGATTCTTCTTAAGAATCCTCACTGTGTGAATTGAAAGGGAAGATTGCAGGAGTGACTTTTGAACATCGAAAAGAGCTTAAATTGTGGGGGAGTATATATGCACGCTGCACTTGTATGTTTTTACTTTTATTTTGTATTCTTTCCTAAGAAAAAATAGCCTTATAAAGAATAATTCAAAAAGAATGTGGGTTTCTTGTGAAAATCTGTTTTATGCGAATAACATTTCCAACACTTTATACCATTAATCAAATTTAGCTGTCAATGTAAAGGACTCACATGCCATGCAAATATATGACCACTACTCCAACACTTGCCAGTTGCTGATGTCTGCTGATGCACAGCATGAGCCATGCAGGCTCACAGCTATCCATTCTTTCATGGCTTTTCATAGTCACCCCATGTTCAGATGTTCCTCACCTTCTGCTTTCTTTAAGGGTTTAAAGTCAGCTTCACCTCCAAGCTGCTCTGTGGGTAGAAGAGATCCTGGGCCTTTCAGGGAAAGAGCAGGCATCATTGTAATGGCATTAAGGGAAACAAAAATTGTTTCCTTTGAGCAACAAATTATATCAGCATTAAGCAACAATTACTGTAATGAAAATTATTGAAGCAGCAAGGTATCAGACAAGCTGCGTACATCTGGTCTGTTCATCTGCTTCTTTGGAGAGCGCTTCATAGACAAGAGTTGCTTTTGTCATGTTTTACTGTATGAAAAGCAGAGGATGCAGTTCTTTCTCATAATGTTCTATTTTAGTCTCCTGGAAAAAACAGTGTAAATGCATCCTGGCTTTTAGTAAGTACAGACTAAGTGTCTTCATGCTGTAGTTGTAGCAGAGGTAAGTAAGGTTAGATTGAGAAAATCCAGGTACTGCATGAATAAATCTTTAATCATTTAGTAGTTAAGTGTGTGTTAGGAAGTCCCATGCTGCTAAAGGATGCCATCTTGTAAATGGGATGTAAATTGGAGGTCCTGACTGTTTGTGATCATTAAAGATTATATGAAGAATAGTGATGATTAACTCTAATGTCCTGCCAAATTCTGGTGTGAATAATTATTTATTCTTTTCTAAATGGAAAATTCCCCTTAGTGCTGCAGTGAGATTATTTATCATCCTTGTCCTATTTAGTATTGTAAATTCCTAGCTTTCACTACTTAAATTAATGCAAGTTAGTGGCTATCAGGTCACATGAAAGCCTTATTTCTGCATTCATCTGGCTAAACAGGCAGTTTTATTTTACTTTGCACGATTGGATAGAAGAGTTAAATACCTGATAGTATTTACAGCTAAACTGCAATGCTGGAAAGCATAAATACTCTCAGTCTTCTTCAATGCTGAGCTTTCCACCACTATTGAAGGTAGTTGGCAGTAACTGTATTTGGAGCAGGGCAGATTAAGTGCTATTTGCATGGCTGCAAGAATTTAATGTCAGACAGATATTGATGAATTACACAGCTTGGTGACATCTTCCATTATATCCAGCATGGTTATGTGACTATGCTTTAGAGAAACCTTCAGAGTCAATACCTGACTGAAAAATACAGGAGGAGAAAATAATAATAGAATTTTTAAAAAAACAACTAAACCAGCTTCCTGCACTATATTTGGTTGATTAAATCTCAGCCCAAATACAGCTTTTTTGTTTCATAGATGAAAGAAAAAAAAATTCCCACTTTATCATAGACGTGACTGGTAGCAGTTATTAGATTTTTCCTTTGTTTTAAAAATGCTTTTGATTAAATGAGAGACCTACATATTTTCCATTGAGGTTTCCTTTGCTTTTCAATTCTCAATGATATTCTCTTGACCAAGACTGGTTAATGGCTCAAATTGAAATGTCATTTTGTCACTGTCAATATCACTATTTGAGCCACAAGCCAGACCGTAAATGTCTATCTCTATATTTTCTACTATCCTCCACACTCATTTTGATCTCTTGTATATGTACCTGAAGTTATTCCCCTGATTAAATGCTTAATATATTTATTAATGTTAATGTTCAGGTGTAATTACCTTTCAACTTAATCTAAATTGAACTATGTGGAGTACAACCACAGAATCATAGAATGTATTAGGTTGGAAAGGACATTCAACAGTCATCTAGTCCAGTCGTCCTACAACAAACAGGGAAATCTCTAACTAGAACAGATTACTAACAGCTCCATCAAGCCTGACCTTGAATATCTCCAGGGATGGAGCCTCTACAACTTATCTAGACATCCTGTTCATAATTTTTCTAAGTAGGACAGACAAAACCACATATGACCAGCATGGGCTGAACTGCTGCATTCGTTCTATAGAAAAGTGGGAGAAAAAGTGATGATGTGTAACAAATGAACAAGACTGTTATGATTCATACATACAAGATTAGCTCAGACCTTTGGTCAAGACACCATCCATCTGTCATTTACACTACATGTGTTTTATTCCAGTTGTGTGATCTCTGTTATGTTTCTTAAAGGAACATAATTCACCTGACTAATGATTTCAGGAAAATGCAAGGTCTCTGTTTTCCAAATAATCCAATCTAAGTATTTCTATTGCTAGGAAAGTAAGACATAGTCCTGAAATTTCACTAACTTACTGCTTTTTCAATTCCTGAGTCAGTATATTTTGTCTCTCCTTTGACTTCTTCACAACATTGATGCATTCACCTTTATGAATGATCCTGAATTCAGGATTCCTCAGGATTCTTGTGGCAAAATTTAGATTCCTAAGTTTTCCATTATGATCTTCTATTTATTAATCTATTTATTCATCTAAGGACCAGAATTTGCTTCCTCTGTTTGCACTGAACATTAAGACTGACACAATAATTTATGCTGAGTTTTACAGCACTGACGTTTAGAACAGTCTCTAAAGCTGCAGTCTTCTGCTCAGTGAAAGATACAGAGTCTTAAAACCATGTTGTTTTCTTCTCTGTGCAACCCTAGAGTGCAGAGAAAGGTGTTACAGACAGCTGTGAGCAACTGATTATCAAAGACTTCACTTCCCAACACTGGAAACTGGTATGAGGTAACTGGCATAGTATGAGGTAACTCTTGTAGACATATCTAGAGAAGAGTCCAATATTAATAAACCAAATCAAAGGGGAATCACATAGAAGATGGGTGCACTCACAGTGCTGGCTACGCTGTGGCAAGGGGATCATTTGGTGACTAAGAGAGAATGTCTAGAAAATTATCTTAAGAAATAGAAGAACTCAGGTCAGAAGTGTGTTGTCAAGGGCTGACTAAGAGTGTCTGACATGGTTAGCTTACAAAATACTGTGATGCCATAGCTCCTCATAAAACTATAGCAGTGGTGTAGATCTTCATTTCGTGGTGTATTCAGCAGTTTGTTGTTCAGCTTCTGTCAACAGTTTGTTAGCCAAAACATGGGTGACCAACACGTGCTGAAGCGCTCCGATTTGGGGTTTTTTTCTTGCAAAAAATACTAGCATTTTTATTTGCATGAGATTATTTTGGGATTCCTAAAGGCAGAAAGGAAATGTTTATGAAGGACCAGTATAGTGCCTTCCTTCTCCAAGGGAAAGATCTCTTCAGCATGTGAACCTCTTGTTGAAGACAGGAGTTTTGTCACTGACTGGAGCGAAAATTGTGGGCTAAATTTATGCAGCAGAGAGCTGCCTCAGTTTAGGCTGAAAATACCTTTTTCTTCTTTAATGTGTTAAACAGTCTGATTCTTGATTATACATATCTGGAATACTGAGCAGTGTGCGTGGTTGTCCCTGGTCTTTATAAAGGAAAAGTAGGGGAGTGTAAATATGCCACAGTCCTGTGGAAGACTGCATGTTCTCTTATTCAGTCAGTAGCTTTGTTGAGCCCCTTGTGGGCACTGAAAATGTTCATGGCCATGAATAAAAGAGCATTCAAAGAACTTTCTTACCTCATATAAGGTCTGCATCAAAAATAGTGTGGACAGCAGACCTGGAGAAGTGATTGTCCCCCTGTACTTGGCACTAGTGAAGTCTTAAGTACTGCATTCACTTTTGGGCACCTCAGTACAAGAAGACATTGAGATTCTGGAGTGCATCCAAAGAAGAGCAATAAAGGTAGTGAAAGACCTGCAGGACAGGTCTTAAGAAGAACAGATGAGAGAACCAGGTTTGTTTAGTCTGAAGAAAAGGAGATTGAGGGGAGACATTACCACCTTTTACAACTACCTGAGGAGAGGTTGTTGAGAGGTGGGGGTCAGTCACTGCTCTCAAGTCACTAGCAATAGGACAAGAGGAAATGGCCTCAAGGCATGCCAAGGCAGGTTTACACTGGACATCAGGAAAAATGTCTTCAGTGCAAGAGTGGTTAGGTATTGGAACAGGTTGCCCAGGGATGTAGATGTGGCACTTGAAAACATGGTTTAGTGGGCATGGTGGCACTGGATCGACAATTGGACTCTTCCAACAGTACTGATCATATGATTTTATGTAATATCCCTTCCTGAAATATGTTACTTTCACAGTACAGACCGTGCACAGAATGGTAATGTCCTTCATGCTGCAATTCAGGAAATGAGCACTGAATCTCTCTTGATGGAATACAAAAAGGAAAAGCAAAGCTTTTGATCTCTGAAAAAAAAAAAGTTGTTTAATACTGAGCGTGGGAGCTGTAAGGCAGCATCTTTTGCATTAAAATATTCCTGCCTGGATGCTCACATAAAGGTTTCCAAAGCCATGGAGCTGTTCAAGACCTGCCTGGATCGCTTCTTGTGCAACTTGGACTAGATGGTTTTCCTGTGGCAGGGGGATTGGATTATATGATCTTTCGAGGTCCCTTCCAATCCCTAAGGATTCTATGATTCTATGTGGTGGTCTAGCAGGACTTTTTTTATTCAGTCCCATAACTTTTTATTCCACATTTACACCATTCAGCCTTGACTCTCAGAACTGTTTTTCACCTCACCTTTGGAGGCACATGTGTTGCACTGTGATGGTGTCACACCAGGTATGCAGCTGCAGGGTAGGTTGCACTGATTGTTACCAGATTGGATCAAATAGAAAATGTATAGTAATTTAGTTATCCTTAATTACAATAAGCAATATGCGTGCTCTGTTTCAGATGAGGCAACCTGATAAAAAAAGCAGCAGGTAATCATTATGAGGCAGGTAAACAAGGCACTGCTAAAGCTGCAAAGTAGAAAACTCTTAGGGATTAGCACTAGCATTAGCAAATGAGTGGGAGAGAGGGAAGTGCAAAGTGGTGTTCTCTAATTTATCTTCAGGAACCAATTAGTAGGATGGAACTGAGGTTTTTCCCTACTTTTCACATAGACATAAACATTTCAGTATGTGTCAGTAACATTAGTAAAAACCTGGAATTTGAACCAGGGAAACAACAGTGCAGACATAAAGCAAGAAAAACCACTGTATTGACAACCAAAAATGATTATAGCAATTCCTAGCTGTTTTGCTTTCCTTGAGTAGCAGATAAACAAGTGACTAAAAGTGGGTTGGGTAGAGGGTAGTAATTAGGGATTCCAAGTCTTGGTTATGGCAAGTTATAGGTGCTGATTGTGGTGTGTAACTTGCCATCAGTGATCTGGGCCATGGGACAGAAAACAGCCTCAGCAGGCTCATGGGCAACATCAAACTGGGGAGAAGAGTTAATATCATTCATAGGCAGGGCTGCTCTTCAGAGTACTCTTGGTGGACTTTAGCAGTGAATTGTCATATACCTCATGAAGTTTCTTAAAAGCATGAAGTTCTGAATCTGGATGGAGTTGACCCCGTACAGCAAAGCAGAGTGAAGGACAATTGGCTAGAAGCAGCCTAACTTAAATTTTCTGGGAGTTCTGGTGACAACAATTTGAGTGCAAAGTCATATTGGGCCCTTGGTAATGAAAACTAACTCCACAGTGGTCTGTATTACTAAAACTGTCACCATCTGGTTGCAGGAAATGATTATTTTTCTCTGTTTGATACTTGTGATGCTGAACCTGGAGTGCTGTCCATGATGGGGCTTCCCAGTATAAGAGACAGATTGACAAACTGGTGCAGGTCCAGTTGACTGGAGGGCTGGAGTGCAAAATGTACAAGGAGTGACTGAGGGAGCCAGGTTTGTTCACTCTGAAAAACAGATGGTAAGGAGGAAGCTTTACCATTGTCTTCTAATACCTTATGGAGGGTCAGAGAGAAAACAGCCAGCAAAAGGGTAAGAAGGCACAAATCACAGCCAGGGAATATTAGAGTAATTGCTCACAGAGGTTGTGTATCTCCAGCTAGGGAAATAATTCAGAACTGATGTGGAAAAGGCCATGAGCAACTCCATCTAAAGTTAGAATTAGCTCTATTTTGAACAAAGTTGTTCAAAGCTCCATTTTGAACAATGGTTGACACTGTAGTTTCCTACCAATCCAAATTAATGTCTGTTCTACCTAATTCAGACAATGTTTGAATTGAAGGCTTTGTCACATCTTTCTCCATCAGTATTAAATTCAGGTGTGGAAATACTCCTATAATCTAAGAAATAAGCAATTATATACTGCTATTAAACAGAACAGCTACTCCTGTTGTGACAGTTTATAAACCTTGGTATTTGTATGTGAACAAGTGAATATGGAATGACATGATTCTGTAGATAGTCATAGTGGAATAGCAAAGCATGAAGTATGCCTCAGGTGAAAGGGGTATTATCTAAACACGCTGTCTCTGATATTTCCCATTTCATTCTGTTTTCTGAAATCCTCAGGAGATAGGGAAGGTGTAAACTAGGATTTATGATAATCAAAGTACGCACGGGCAGCAAACTGTGGGACATGAAGGTGGCACACAGCAGCTAGAGAGAAAGACAAAGGGGAAGCAAGAAGGAAGAATGTACCATTTGGCAAGAATAAAGAAGGAGACTGTGGAATTTAATGGACTTTTACATTAAAAAAGAGTTTGCATCGCTGCACAGAATACATGAAGAATGTAGGTGGGCAGTGACCTGTAGATAGATGATGCTCTGGGTGGTGTAGCTTTATCAAGAAGGTCTGGAGTGGAGATCACAGAAGTTAAATTGTTACTTTGCAGTTGTTTTTGTCTTTGTTTCTTTTTGTAAACAAAAATAAACAAACGCAAAGCACTAATGAAAACTCCCAAAACACAAACACACCAGCAGTTTTCTAGTCATTCAGAAGTGCTTTTGGTTTCAGTGCATACAATACGTCTATATTTGTCTTAGGACTGCATTACAAAGAACAGATGGCTCAAACCATTCAGGATCTGGTCTTCTGTCCTAGAAGAGTACTAATTCTGTTCAGTGATTTTACTTTGCAGCTATGTCTTCTCTAAGTAACTGCACTTTCGGAAGTTAAGGACATATTTATGCAGTGTCTGCTTCTACAAATGGTAATGCTTGATGTCTGCAGTTACTACCAAGGCTTGGGATGCAGAAAGGCTCTTATGATGACTGAGGTCACTGCTAAATCTTGTGTGCCATATTGTGTTTCAGAAGAGAATGCACCTGTAGGGAGGAGCACACATAACAGGTGACCATGCACTGACAGGCTATTCTATGCCTAGGTGTCTGTCTTGGTTTAGATTATTTTATGCTGATTTGGATATACCAGGGTCTTTAAAACACAACAGAAAACCAAGGCTAAATGTATAGTAAAGGAAAACAAGAAGTTTTATTAAAGTAAATATAGAGTTAAAAGACAAATGGAAAGCAGAGTGAGAGAGACTGCTGCCTTGGATCAATCCAGAATCCAAAACATAACTTCTGCTGGCTCAGAGATCTTTTATAATGATATGGAGAGGGATATATGACTTTCACATGTCAGGTGGGTCATATCAAAGGGATCTGGGGTCACCCAATGACAATATCGTATTGGGTATAAAGCTGAAGGGTAATAGGTTCAAACTGTCTTCTTCAATGGCTGGTGTCTGAGGAAGATTCTGTCTGTTCTGCCTTTGATTCAAGTCCATGCATTCCTCAATGTTTCTAGAATCTAGTGACAGTGACATAATTGCCATCAGAGGGATTTGATTTGATATTGTTTATACGTTTTTACATATTTCATTTTATTATTATCATTTTCATTAAAGCAGTTTTAGTTTTCTTTTCCAATCCAAAGGTCTGTCTCCCTTTTTCCCATTCTCTTGGCCCTTGGTAAGGGAGAGAAGTTAATAGAGATCATCTGTCATTGGTCAACTGGCTACTTCAGTCCTAACCTTTGACATCTTCCCTGCAATTATTTTTGGTGGAGGTATTCTCATTAATTAGACTGGCAACTGTTAACATCTCTTTTTTTCTCTTCTACATAGAGATGAGTAGGTTCTCTGCTGTCCTTTCTTGTCCCTTGCTTCATCTATGTCTCTTGATACTGACTTGCTCTTGACCAGCTTGGTCTAGGTGATCCTGCTGTGGCAGGGGGATTGGACTGGATGATCTTTCGAGGTCCCTTCTGATCCCTAATGATTCTATGAAGTGACCATCACAATACTGTGCTGTCTCCTGTGTCTTCCTTGTGCTTCTTTCTAAACATGTAATTGCTACATATATATGTATGTAAAACCCAAGCTCACCTTGTTTGCTTTCAATGTTGATGATTTTATTTATTTTCCCTACTCATCCATCGCAATCTTCTCTATACAATTATTTTTTTCTTTTCCTAATGTTTATACCATACTTTTGTCTTACTTTGGCATCCACATATGAGAGTGTTCTCAGACTTTCTAAACCCTATTCACTTATTAACATGGACATCAGAAATTAATTTCCATGAGCCTATATGCATGGGCATCTGTTAAAGACCCTAATCATTCTTGATTCCAGTAAAAGGCCAGGCCACACGGACTGTTCTCCTGAAGAGCTTTACTTCATACAGTTACAAGAGAGATCTTTGAAAACTATTACCGACTTTGTTCCCTTTATGCCCATCAGTGGCTCAGTAACACACAACAGTAGGTTTTCTCCACACCAGCTGTTAGGGGACCTGCAAAAGTGGGTAAGCCAGACTGCTTGCATATGTTTCTGAGCTGATTCCTCCCTATTTAACCTCCCAGCTAGAAAATTAGTAAACACAGCTTCATCCTTTAAGTTGCCAAACACTTTGCATTTTGGATCAAAAACTGCTAAGTCTTGGAGGAACATTAACATTCACTTCCTGGCAACTATTTGTAGTACTTGTGTGTATCTAACTTATTCTAATGAAAAAAATCAGGTTTGGGAAAAAAAAAATGAGACATTATTTAGAGATTTTGTTAATATTGGGCAAACAGCTACTGATTTTTTCCATGAAAAATATTTGTAGATGTTATAGCCTTTACATTTTATTGTTAAACTGATGATTGGTATTGGTGATTCCTACTGTACTAATCCTGATGGATTTCTGTGAAGCTAAGGTGTTACTGCAATTAATCTATAAGTGGACATAAAACTTTTTACCTCACTTAGAATCATAGAATCATCAAGGATCAGAAGGGACCTCAAAAGATCATCAGTCCAATCCCTCTGCCACAGCAGGATCACCCAGACCAAGTCACAGAACACAACATTATGGATTGGAAGTAACCTAGAAAGATCATCCAGTCCAATTCCCTTGCCACAGCAGGATCACCCAGACCTAGTCCAGGTGGGCTTCAAAAGCCTCCAGAGAAGTAGACTCCACAAACCCCCTCTGGCAGCCCCCTCCATTGCCCCATCACTTATATTTGCAATGTTGTAAGGTTTCTTATTTTCCAGTGTAAAGAGCTAAGCCTTTCTCCTTTACTCCAATTTTCTGGAAAAACTAAAAAGAATAATTTCCTAGTAACCCCTTGTTCACAAAACTTGCCTAGTCCCTCAGAATTATTGACTGATTTGCCGAATCAGTTATAACTATTTTGTACATCTATTTCCTAATGCTGTAAAATTACTACATTATTTAGAAGCTGATGTATTATTCTCCATCTTACATTTTTAATAGAAATTCTAGTGTAATCAACAAAGCACCTGTAGTTTATAAGTCAAAAGTTAGTTTGGTCCTGAAGACAAATAATACAAAGCCCCAATACACAAGTATCACTGCAATTATGTCAATAATTACTCAATTATACTAATAAGATATTTTTATTTCATTTTGTTTTTACTGGAACCATAGGATCACTTTGTGGTGAAAACGTGGGAGAATATCTTCCACTTTAAAAAAGTATTATGAATAACGACAAAAAACTAGCACTGAATCGTTGCTGTGTGGTTATTACACCTAAAATCCTGAGATATCAGAATATAAAAGCATACGGCAGTTACAGTCTGTCTCAGTAACATCACGGTAGCAAAGCTGGCTTTACTGTTACTACCACCAGTCTGCAACACGTGGCGCAGCTTCTGAATGCTCAGTGTGCTTTCCAGCTTCCAGAAATGAAGCAGCAGAACACCTATTCTACTTAAAGCAGAATCAAAATGTTTGAGTCCTGTCAAATACACTTTCTATGTGAGAAAATTGGACAGCCACCTCATAAGACCCATTAAACACTCTGTAAAGTCTTAAAGCAAAATTTAGAAAGCTCGCAGGCCTTGTGAGCGAGTTTTGCAATTAAAGAGCCAATTACGAATTCAGTATTGCTCCCACTGAAGTCGTTGGCAATGCTGGCATTCCTGTTATTTAACATTTCTTTTTAAGATAGTCGTTCGAAGAATTAACTGCCTAGTTGCCTAGGGAAAGTAAATATAATTAAAATGCTGCAGCTTCTCATTATTGTTGTCAGCACAAATTAATAATCTTAAAGAATTTATCTAGCAAGGGAAAGATAGTTGACTTAGAAAATAGTTAAAGGACACCAATTTAAATTCTTATTATTAAGAACAAGGAGGAAAAAAACCCACTAGAATTTCTTGCTATGAATAATTAATTCTTTAATGAGTTTAAAGGGATAATTATGAAATTGAATGGATATTTTGGATACTAATGGAAAATAGAGATAGTGTAGATAGCAAGACATTGGAAATTACTCTTATGATGGCTTGCCTGTGATCTGGGAAAAACCAGGGGAAACAAATGCTTTTTGCTGTATGTATGCGGGTTGATTCTTCACTCAAGAAAAATAACCATATATCCTTGGCTGATCCCTATCAATATGCAATGTAACATTTTTAAACAGTTCTTTAGCAATCAGATTTGTAAAAAATCTTGAATTACTCATGTAGCAAAATAAAATTAACAGATCATTCAACAAACTTTGTTAATTTGCATAATATAAGTGAAGAAAAGCACAGTATCTAGAAGGGAGAAATTCATTGAAAACATCAAAGTTTTCTTAGGGCACTAAAAGATTATTAACTAAATATCTAACTGAAAACAGAGCATTCCTTATCCTGAAAAATAAGTTGACTATTTAGTTGCTGTGTTTGGTCTATTTCTTTGCATGTCACCTCTTTATTGCTGAATTGTAATATTAAATACATTGTTGTATTACAAGTAAGTATTGGTTTTATTGTAAATTATTACATTATAATGAAATAGTAATTTATATTAAATTACAATTATATATATTATATATAATTAAATAATGATTATTAAAATAACCTATAATTTTGTGCATATTTACATAGTGTCTATCTGAAATGAGTGGTAGAAGTAGTGATGTGTAGAAAGAAATAATCAGTGCTATTCTTTTGTGGATGAAGAACCAAGAGAAAACCCTTAAAACCCTTTGTAGGCAGCCAGTTTGGTGACAGACACAGAAGTTCATGGGAAAATACAGAGCTAAATGAAATGCCCACAGACTGTTGAAAGCATGTCTGCTCAACAAACCTGAGTAGCAATAGGAACTTCTTTAGTTTGATATTTTGATGTGTCCTGACCTTTAGACAAATTGGCTCATGCTGCTGTGTGCAAACATCTGCAGATGGAATGACTGACTGCTGGTCCTGGACCTGTGCAAAGTTATTATTGCTTCTCTTTCTGCATATAGACCCTCTCTAGATGGATTTGAACTGGAAGTGAAACCAGCTTTCTTACTGGCAGCAGTCTGGAAACATAAGATTGATTTTCCAGAGCTTATTCCTAGTTTAGATGCAAGGAGAATCATATTAATGTTCTATATTCTTAATGGAAATCATGGATTTCAGTGAGTCTGTTCAATCTTCCCTGGTACAATTCTCCTGCTTGATAGACAGATCTGTTTTGCTTATTGCTTTTCTGCTTGCCACCAGGTAGTCTCTAGTCTTGTATCTGTTGAAGATAATCAGCATCTATCAAACTTCTAAGCCAGTTTATTAAATTTACAATCCTGACTGACCACCACTTTTGAAAATTATGCATTATCTTAGTGTAATTGCTACACTTAGTAATCAGAGAGCCCCTGTAATTAATTCTAAGTATGCCTTTCCATAGCATATTAGTCCTGTAACCAAGGTAATTTGAAGTGTAATTTCTTGAGCGGTATAAATCAGGAGCATACATTTTTAAAGAACCAACAAACTGAATCTATAATCAAAAGCAACATTCATCTGCTACCATTGGCTTCTTATTCATTAATGAAGGGAGTTGTGCTGCTGAATTCTAATACAAATCAGTTTTTCTAGATGGTTCATTAAAGGACAGATTTTATTAGATATTACATGCTTTCTGCTTTTTACACAAACTTACTGTATTGCTTAGAGAAGGTGATCTTTTAAAGCACATTAGACTAATGTTCCTGAAACTCCATCTAATGTAAGTTTTATTGAATTGCTGTAACTAAAAAGGTCACCTAATGATTTGTTCAGATAATGGATTCAGCGAAAGAAAAAGAAAATGAATGGGTTATTGTAGTAACTCTGACCTTGAGATACATTTATAGTTACTGAGATTTATGAATTTAGCTACAAATGAAGAAACTAAAAAATATTTTCATTACTACTGCCAGTTTTTAATAGTAGGTGTAATGTAAAGCAAATGAAAAATGTATTTGTTCCTATCTTGTGAGGTGTATTACATATAGTAATAGCTAATTCCCTGGAGTAGCTCAGCAACAATTTTTTATAAGGGTCACTATAGAAACTTGCCAAAATTTCACATCTCACAAAGTGCCATCGAGTTCAGACAAATGGTCCTGTGTTTCACTCACTTGATTGTGCTCTCTTCCTCTTTTTCTTCTCTGTGAATATGGGAATGGTTGTACATCTTCACCAATCACAAGAATTGTGTAGACACATAATCACATCTCAAGACTGTACAGTGCTCAAATGCTACAGCACTGAGGTAGAAGAATACAGAAAACCAAGTCATTTGCTCTGCTTCAGCATGAAGCGGGTGAGTTGCTTGATTTCCTTATTGTCCTTCCTTTCTTCCAAAATATAAGTAACATGCATCTCAGTCTTGCCTTGCATATCATAGAATTATAGAATCATTAGAGATCAGAAGGGACCTTGAAAGATCGTCCAGTCCAATCTCCCAGCACCACATAGACTCACAGGAGCACATCCAGGTGGGTCTTGAACCCCTCCAGAGAAGGAGACTCCACAGCCCCCCGGGCAGCCTCTTCCAATGCTCTGTTACCTTCACTGGGAAGAAGTTCCTTCTGAAATTTATATGGAACCTCCTCTGTTCCAGCTTGCACCCACTGCCTCTTGTCCTATCATCAGAAGACTTTGAGAAGAGCTTGGCTCCATCCTCCTAACACCCACCCCTCTAGAAAAGAGCTCTTTAACAAGAGATGCAATGTTCCATCTGGGATAGAAATGTAGACACAGAACATCGCTCTTCTCCAGAAGTGGCTCCTGGTGTCTATTCATGAGTACTGTGAATAACCAGTGTGCAAACATGATAGTTTCATCAGAATATGGGCTATTTACATAAGTGAAAGAGATTGTTTTAAGGGGATATTTTAGTGTTACTGAACCCCAATTAATGTAGAGAGTACAAAGAGGTAAGAAAGTCTGTCTACTGTTGTTGTGATACTTTAGGATCTCATTAGAGTCCTCCCCTTTGTGGCTTTGCTCAGTGATTATATTTTTCTTAACACTGAATGTACATAAGAACTTGTGAACAATTCAGGGGAAAAAAACCCACTTTAAACAAAACCAAAACAGTAATAACTTTAAGAACTGAAGTGCAACAAACTTTAAAATGTTTTCATTATTAAAAATTGAAATAATATTTCTGTGAGTGCAGCCCAGAAGACCAACTGTATCCTTGACTGGATTTAAAGAAGTGTCACCAGCAGATCGAAGGAGGTGATTCTCCTCCTCTACTCTGCTTTTGTGAGACTTCACTCGGATTACTGAGACCAGTTTTGGAGTCCCCAATACAAGAAGGACAAGGAACTGTTGGAGCAAATCTAGAGAAGGGCCACAAGTATGATCAGAGGGCTGGAGCACCTCCTCTGTAATAATCCTCTTACGGATAGAAGATGGGTATGCATATTTCATGGTAAGGGGATAATATCAACAGAAACCATTTTTTTCCTATTTCTTACAATAAAATAAACAGGCTTCAGTGATGCATCAGGACTTGCAGAGTGAGGCAAACTTGGGATCATCAGGAGCTTAGAGTGAGATACTCAACTCTGGAAGTGAGGAAATAGTACAGCCAGCACTGAAACACTTGTGTGAAAAGCATGAAATATCAATTAGACATATGTCCCAAACCATCAGTCAAATAAACCAAACCAAATACCCTTAAAGAAAAATAAATTGATGGAATCAAAGCAGCAAACACATCTGCTTAAATGTTTATGCAGCCGTTTGAAGCAACCCCTAGGTTGGAGAATTAATCTTACTCAGGGGAAAAAAGCACTACATAAACCAGTCCTTGACACTGCGTAAACATTTTCTTTTTAAACTATTTGTATCTCATCCTTGAACACTTACAAAAGAGGAAAGAAAAAATTATAAGCAACACTTCCACTGGCAAGAGACCACCGCAGCTTCAAGGCATAAAGCAAATTAAGGCATGAAAGGACTAAAAGTCTAATTTCACAACCAGAAAAAGGATGAAAATTCAGTCTGAAGCTCTGTTTCAAGTCCTTTATAAAAGTTTCATTAGTAAGAGTTACTTCTGCTGTCGCAAAAAAACATGAAAGTGTCTGCTTGGGATCACAGTCGATTGCAGTATGAAGGGCTGCAGCAAACCTGACAGGGTTTCTAAGGATAGCAGAATCAGGCAGGGGTTTGTTTTCTGTGTGGAAAATCAATAAATACATGGATGAAAGTAGTAAGATTATGGCAGTCCATATCTATTCCTGTCTGCTACCTTGCAGGAGATACAGGTATTCTTATAGATTGGGAAACATCATACAGAGATTCAAAATAAGAATGCAAACAGATTTCTATAACCCCAAGGGAAGAAAGGTCTATTAATAGATGAGATAAGCCAAGATTTGAAACTGACTATTGCTCCCCAGGGCCAGAGACTGAGGCTCAGGTGAATATTCCAAACACAGGTGTCTTCCTTAAGAAAGAATGTGAGATAAATCCCACTGTATGCATAGCAGCACATTGCAGAAGTGACTTTTACATCTGATCCATGTCAGCTGGGGTCTGCCACTGCTCCATCATCAGCCCACTGGCATGGAAACAACAGAGAAGGGGAAGCAATTATCTGCTTGGAGATACATGCCTACAAATATTTGCGTATCAATACATAAGCAAAGCTGTAAGAATGATTTTATCAAGTATGGCACAATTTCTTATCTCAGTTTCTGTGTTCTCAGACACTTGTGCCTTGATAAGGTGCTGTTCCCTCCGAGTAGGTCTCAACATGTTATTTTGCATTTTTCTTTCACTCTGTTGTTTACACAAGCGGAACTTATGAGCTCGTAGGTAGAAGTAATTTCTAGCATCAGATCAGATGTTTTATCATACCTGCTGGGGACAGCAGCAGCTAAAGACTGTTCAAACCACTGTCTATACTGCATTATACATTAGATGCAATACCTGGCTTTGGTCAGATGCACCTCCACTTTACGTAACTTTTACTTATAAATGGAAACTTATTGCAAAAATTTATTGAATGCCACTTTGATTATTGCCAGTATATGGATCTCAAGCAGCTTTACCTTTACTCAGTCATACTGAAGATATAGTTACCTTCTTGGATGTGGAATCTTGGAAGCCTGTTGCTGCAGCTATACCGGCCTCTTGTGAGGGCTTCTGTGTGGTGGCACAGCCACAGTTGTCAGCCCCAGTGCCTTTTGAAGCACCGTAGCTGCACCATGAGGTTATGCATGAGTAGCCTGAGTACATGATTTTCAAACTATGTCTTTGCAAACTGACTTTAGTTTTAGCAAATTTCACAGCTAGACACTTCTTTCCTCACCTCTGAAATCCAAGGCTTGCTTTTGTTAACGTTTGTTGTTACTTCTATTTAGCTGGCAATGGGTTGCCAATTACTTATATATATTAGAAATAATATGCAGCAACTCTCCTTTTACTTATTATGCAGTGATACTTTTGCATTTTGGTTTCACATATTTGCATATTTGTGCTCATATAGCACTGAGAACCTACAATAGGCTTGCACAAGGATCATTGTCTGATTAGTAATAATTCTATGTTCTGTTCAGCAAAGATGATTATCCTCTCTCAAATCTAACACTAAATAGCTTACAGTGAAATAACCGTGTCCCTTGCTGACAAATAGACCAGAACTTCCTCACTTCTCTTACCTGGTTTTATGAACACGTCTACTGTCCTTATGAAAATGCCTGCAATTTATTTTCATCAGGACACTCAATGCTCCCTTATGAACACTTGGTAGAACATGCAAGAAAAGGAAGATCTGTGCATTTTGAGGTAGAATCAATCATGTCTTATTAACCATACAAATATAAGGGGTCTTGTCTGAGTCAGTCATGAGGTCAGTTAAGTGAGACAGGATTGTTCAGACAGTTGTTCATTTACCTAGGTTGTCTGTTTCAAGATTGAATGAAAATGGAAGTGCTTGTCTCTCTCCATTGCTTATAGGAATAAATTAGAAGCCTGGTTTAGGCTGAGAGCCAAAGTTTTATATAGCTAAAGGCAGGTGAACTGAATCAGTCTTGTGGTCTTACAGTTTCAAGTGGATAATTTTTGGGTTACAAAGTTTAAGAAGCTGATTGCTATTTAGAGCTTTTGCACCATTATCAAAATCTGTTAGTATTTCAGAATAACAAGACAAACAGATCATATATTCCTAGGACTGCAGAGTAAACTGGAGGAATGACCTGAAAACATAAATAGTCAGTTAGTTTATGAAAAATAAAAACCATCAAAATAGCTGTCCATGCAAAAGTTACTTTTCTCTACCTTTGTTTGTCCTGTGAACTAAATGAAGATGGGTATTGTTTTTTTAGGACATTCATGATGAATGTACACAAGGAGATTGATTCATGGTTGCATTGGCAAACTGAAATATAGCATATTTTAACTGTAAAATTCCCTGTTTCTCAATGTAAATATTTCTTATGTGTGGTTATTTGACTTCAGCTCTGCTGCTGTTCATACAGCAATACAGTATTTGAAACAGAACTAGTATTGCTGCATGATCCTGACGCAGAGTTTGACCGCATCTGGAGTAATGTGTCCTCTTCTGGGCCCCCCAGTTTAAGAAGGACACAGAGCTGCTGGAGGGTGTCCAGCATAGAGCAACAAAGATGATGAAGGAAGTAGAACACCTCCCTTACAAGGAAAGGCTGAGGGAGTTGAGTCTTTTGAGCTTGGAGAAGAGGCGGAGGGGTGACTGAATTAATGTCTATAAATATGTGAGAGGTGGGTGTCAGGAGGATGGAGCCAGGCTCTTGTCAGCATCATCTGGTGATAGGACAAGGGGCAGTGGTTGCAAGCTGGAACAGTGGAGGTTCCATATAAGTATCAGAAGGAACGTCTATACAGTGTGGGTAACAGAGCCCTGGAACAGGCTGCCCAGGGGAGTTGGTGGAGTCTCCTTCCCTGGAGATGTTCAAGATCCGCCTGGATGTGTTCCTGTGCAACTTCGTCTATGTAGTCCTGCTGTGGAAGAGGTGTTGGACTAGATGGTCTTTTGAGACCCTTCTGATCCCTAATGATTCTATGATTCTATAAAGGTCTTTTCCAATTCTATAATTGTATGATGCTCCTATGACATTAATGTTGATGTGTGGTTAGACATGCTGAATATAAGCAGTAGTTTTCTTTGTGAATACATAGTGGGAGTAAAAACAAAATTGCATGGTATGAATTGCAATGAAATTCAGACTAACAATGACACACATACACAACCATCTCATAAACAGATGCGGCTTCAGAGTAGGTTTTGAAATCAAAACATAATAGTAAACCAAACAGCAACAGAAAACACTTCTCAGATTCATGATAGTCCTTGAATTTGGTATCTCTGATCCTGATTATAATAACACATTATTACTAATAATTAATCAAAACTAAGCTCTTTAGATTGGCACATAGTCTGAAAAAATATAGTCACATTAAATTGTTATGTTTATGTGCCTGTTTTTATCACAGAATCACAGAAACATCGAGACTGGAAAAGACCATATGTGATCAGCCTGTTTGTAGTAAAGAATTTGTAAAATGCTTGGAAACATGTAGTTTAAACAGATATTTCTTATCCCATAGTCCTTCCTACTAGAAATGCAATCTAATTCATTAATGTCCTAAACCACAGAAGCATAAAATCATGTTGGAATAAAATCCCATAGTACTTACCCAGTGTTTGTGAATGACTAATGCCGTTAGGGATATTTCCTGTCATTATCTGCTTGTGAAGGAGACTGAGTGGGATTTCTTCAGATAAAGCATTAAGCCTCTCTACACATAGTACAGGCCTGATGCAGTAACTGTTATTAAAGGAAAATGGAGCTGAAATTAAATTGTGTGGAGTGCCATTTTTTACTGTTGTCACTATTTAAAGTATCATCATGGGTTTAGCGACAGATGCTTAACCCTCCCCATTTTATCTTCTAATAAAACAGCATTTATGCTCTGAAATAATAAGCTTGAAGAAGCTTATTTGACCGTTGTGTTTATAAATAATTGGCATTTAATCTGATAACATTTAGAATCTTCACTGGCCTCATTAATTTTGTTTCAGTTAATAGAAATGTTTCAACGCAGCCTAAAGCCACATTGAGTTTAACTGTGATTTCTTATCTGACTCATCAAATTTGGTTAAGATGATCAGTATTTAATAGATCTGACAAAACAGAGAAACAGTTTGATTCTCTGTGAGACATCTGCAAACTACCAATGCACTAATACCCAAAAATGTACTGAAATCTGATTTTTGAAAATTATTATAATTATTGTTATAATTATTGTTATTATTAATTTTCCAATAAGGAGAATTTTCAGACTTTTGAACAGCTTCGTGGAGAGTTGGGTGATGGATATAGAAATGTGAATGAGAGATTATTGCAACCCTCAAGTACTTGAAAGGGGCCTATAAGATGGGTGAGAAAGATCTGTTCAAAAGGGCCTGCAATCATAAGATGAGGGGTAAGGGTTTTAAGATAGAAAAAGATAGATTTAGGCTGGACAATAGGAAGAATGTATTTATTATGAGGGTGGTGGATCAGTGGAAAAGGTTTCTGTATCTGTGGAGACATTCAAGGTCAAGCTCCATAGAGCTCTGAGCAGACTGTTCTGGTTAGATATGCCCCTGCTTGTTGTAAGGGAGTTGGACATGATGACCCCTAGAGGGTCCTTCCAATTCAATATTGATTCTATGAATCTATGATTAGACCCACTAGCTTTGCACACACCCTACAGGCCAGAAACCTCGCACTATGCTACTATAAATACAGATTACTTTTCAGTTAAAGAATTTAATTATGACCTTTCTTCTTCAGAAGAAAGTTAAACCTCTAGAGCTCATGTTTTGTGATCCCTGAACACAGCATGACATTCATTAAAATATCCTGACTTCTCACTGAGGGCAAAATGCTATCTACAGCAATTTTTTTTCCTAAAACACCTACAGTTTAAATAATGTTTATTGATTTTAGAATAATTTTGGTTAGAAAGAAGCTTAAGATCATGATGTCTCACTTTTAACCTAGTGGAGGTGGTCGAGTCACCGTCTCTGGAGATGTTCAAGGTTAGTCTGGATAAAGTGATGAGTGTCATGATCTAGATGTCAGATGTTAGGTTTACTTGGTTGGTTTTAGGTTGGACTGGATGATCTTTAAGGTCTTTTCCAGCCTTATAATTACTGTGCTACTGTGATATTAAGTTATGGATATATATGAATACCTCTGTTTTCATTCCAGTATATTTCAGTGTATAGAATTGGGAGAGAAATTCAAGTAGTCTTAATGTTCATGGCAGTCTTGTTGTACACTAGGGCACCAAACAAGACCATGAAATTCTTACTGTGAATAATATCTTTTTGTTGAATTGGCTTGGTAAAAAAAGTCCAAAGAGCAGAACTTGAACCAAGATCTCTTATTTCCTCTACATATCCTATCAGTATAGGAAACAGTGTTGGATTTACATGATCTTTCCAGGTCCCTTCCAACCTGTAACAACCTGTGTCCGTAAAATTAGTCAAATCTCATATAATATTGCTCAGAAGTTTCAGAAATCTAATTTTGTGTAATTTAGTGTAACAATAGTTCTTAAAATGCAGCTTATACATCAGAAAGACATGTATAGGAAAGATAAGATGGCAAAACCAAGTATCTGCATTAGTACTTACCCTCAGATGTCTTTCTAGTGCAAATCTATGTCTTGAGTTGGGAAGCTGCACCGATGACTTCACTGACCTGAGGAATCTGATTCATTGGCACCCTCCTCTGATTCCTACTGTGCTGTATAAAGAAATTGAGATATCTGCTTCTTTTTTTCCCAGGCTCCAATCACTGTTAAGGAACTGGCATTAAACCATTACTGACAGTTTGGTAAGTACGTCTGGTTTGTTATTACACTTTAGTATTTTGAACCTGTTATGTTTGACTGCTTCTTTTTCTTCAGTTTTTCTTTTAATAGCATCATAGCATTCAATTTAATTCAAGCATTGACTCAATTCATTGTAATACCAGAATAACGTTCAATCATGGTTTCAAAAGCAAATCTTTGCCCTTTCAAGTGGATGTCCACACTAGAGGAAACTAGTTTAGCTTTTACCTTCTTCCTTTGCAGCATACATTGGCTTTAGGTCAATTGAATGTGTTGGAAATAAGGCTGCATAACTTCTCTCAGTGGTGCAGTTCATCCGTCATTCCTAAAACTCATACTCTCCTCTGGCAGAAATATATGTGGTGTCAGTGCTGTGGTACATTCACAGAATTCCAATTCTAATGGTTTTTTAGAGATGCTGTTGAAATGTCAGGGTGTTTTTTCAGGACCAGGTTGTCTTCCGTTCAAGTTAAAGGAAAGCTTTCTGTTCTCTTCAGAGCCAGGGGCAGGGTCACTTTTAAATTTAATGCAAAATTTGCTGATTGTCAATGTATTTAGTTATTATATTGAAACTATTCCTATTATCTGCAATTTACATTTTGTACTAGACTTAGCACAGAGGAATTTTGCCAAACATTGCTGTATGTCTTTTCTGGTTTTTGTGGTACACTGATGTAGTGGAAGTAAAATGCAAGCTATCTGATTTTTCATCTTATTATTCAATAGGAAAAAACCCTTCAACATTAAAAAGCCTAATGAATGAAAGAACAATAAATGGGAAGCTGCTCAGCAAGTTGTTTTAGCAGTTTAATGCATAATACTGTATGCTACCATACCGGGGTACAAACATTGATATTTTAAGATGCTCTTGCACCTATAACTTAAAATATCTGTCATCACAATATGTTAATCCAAAATAGTCTAACATGCTATATAAGGAGAGACAATTGAAACAGCTTGTCTATGGATTCTTGTCAAAATATTTGCATAAAATAACACTATATGACTTCATTGTGAAAATTGTACTCTCTACTAAATGAGTGTCAGAGAAACAAAACAGGTGTAATGTGCTATACAGAAAACATAGATATGCTTTCATGAAATTGCCTCAATTAGGAAGCTTTTTTACTTGATATTTCTGTTGTTGTGTTTGTCTTTTTAGAGCTCTTTTGCTAGTTAAATGACTGATAAATATGTTCTACCAAATCAAAGGAATAAAATCATATTAATGGTAAAAAATGAGCTAAAATGAAAAGAAAGGTAACACAGGTGGCCCTATTAAAACAGGTACCGAAATGACGCCAGGAAGGTACTGGCTTATCCTTTTTTCTATTAAGCTCAGCATCTGTACAAAATAAGATTGCAGTCTAACACTCATATCAAGGGAGGATTATGTTCATATCAAATTATTGAATGATAACAAGATTGTGTCTTCACCATGCATTTTTAAATGCATCGCTCTATTTTTTTTCATGAAAAGCTATCATTATGAGGGATCAGATTCATGTAGTTGAATCGAATTTTAGGGTTTTTTCTTACATTGCATAGAGCCAGAGCTGGCAAAGATTTCCTCTCATGGCTCTCCCAGGTTAGCAGAAGCCTACTTTATATGCTGAAGAGGCAGCTGGTGGGAAATGTCACAGTTCATTTTGTGGAAATCATACCACTGACCAAAATCAAATAAAGCAGTGAATAATGTAGTGTTATTGGCTTGGTCTCTCCTCTCCTGCCTTCTCTGTGTTCACCTTCACTTTACAGGTGTATAGTGGGTCCCAGTACAGTTGCATTGCCTTTATATGTGGAAGCTGTTCCCCTGGAAAACAGCTTACAAGAGATTTCAGTAAGGAACAGAAAATGCTGCCAAAACCAGAGTAAGAAAAGTAGTGTTCATGTAAGGACTCCAAGCCATAATCTTTCTGTCTAGTTTAACACCTTCTATGACCTGACTGGGGAGGTATCCAAAGCTAGAAGCAACATAAGGTTACCCTTGATTTCATCCAGCATAATTTAGAGAAATCTGTGGCAGTGCATCATCCCAATGCTAAGAACTCTACGCAAGCATTTGCTTTCAAAATAGATTAGAAGGGTCCTGGGCTGTGTCATAGGCTTTTTTGTGTTGTGCACTCCCAACAAATGTTCACTGTGTTCTGAAGATCACAAAGCACAGGATGCTCTCAGCTGGCAGCATGGTAGAAATAGTCCTATTTTATTCGTGGATACAGCTGCATGGAGAAGTGTGCTGCAAGGCTTGTCCTCCCTAGTGGAGAAGGGCCCTTGATACATTACATTTACTGATGGAGACATGCCATCAGAGTCCAGGCTGCAGCCCTTGCACAGTCATACCTTGCTGTTTCAGCTCTACTCAAGCAGTTTTAATGACACGATAAGTCAATAATGTTGCATGGCTTCTGATACTGATTTTTGTACAACAAGGTGGCACTTCAGCTTTTACCCCACTAGTGTTTGTGGAGCTGCATTTAGTTCTTGAAATAGAAATAGGCTATTCAGTTAGGTAAGTTAAGCCTGCATTTATTTGAACTAACATGGAAGTTAGTGAGGAATAGGATCTTTTCTTAGCTAGTGGGGTTAGGGAACCATCTCCACAGGGCAATTCATTTAGCATGTGATGCAAATGGTTCACTGAAGATGTCTCTCAGTCTACTGATGCCTCAGATAAAGAAGGTAATTCTGAATATTCCTTCCATTAGACCAGCTCATAAACATGACAGCGTGAATCACTGTTTTTAACCATGTCAATGTATTTATAAACTTTTCCCTTAATTTCTGTTTGAACAGTATCACCTTTGTACATCTGTAAGACAACTGTAAGTTTGTGTTGTAACAGAAACCTGTAGTTTGTCTTAAAATAGATTGACGTTCAAGAATTTTAATTATTCATATACTGTATTTTACTTTCTTAGTTGTTTTGTGTAAGGGGTGATTTATTGTGTTTTCTTCAGATGGATTAACCTCTGCAAAGCATTTTTAAAGACCATACTATAGTAATTAACTCTATCAAAGCCAAAAAAGAATTAAGGTTTAGATACATCACTGATAGTACTTCATAAAGAAAAAAACATCAGGATTAGAAGCTATTTTCACTGGGAGGCTTTGGACTTCCGTAGCCTTCTGTGATATGTTTCAGAAACAGAGAGAATTACTTCTGTGGTAATGAGTTCTAGTATTAAATTCAAACTATCCAATTCCAGTTTTCTGTTTGTTTTTAACTAACTCTCATTTCTAGCTAACCTGAAAAATCTTGTCTGCTGGGTTTTGCAGAGGCAGGACTGGTCTCTCTAAATATTTTGAAATTGGAAAATTTTTCCAGCTGAATATCACTCCGGATGACTGAGATTTGTCCAGAGTCCATTCTGTGTCAGATGTTCTGTGCGTGTTTATAAAATCTTTTCAGAAAATAACTAAAAAACGTAGATATTATTTCTGGACCTAGAACAACAGTCTAGTCCAATAATATTCTGTGAAACAGCCCACCAATCTCTACCCTTTGCTTTTAATATACTTAACATGAGGTGGGAATTTAACATTATATTTGGACGTTTATGTAACATTTAAAATCAAGATGCAGTTCCATTTTCAAAATTCTGTGTATACACTGAAGACCAGAAAAACTATACAGTCTTTGTCTAATCTGTCCTGCAGTTAATTACTATGTCTGAATTACCAAGGTGCGACTTAAATCTGTGCAACAACTAACTTCTGAATACTGGGAAATACCTTGGGGTATTTTTGGGGTTGTGGGGTTTTTTGGTTTATTGTTTATCTTTTTCACCCCCTCAGCAGGTTGTTGTCTAGGAAACTGTAATTCAGGAGCATCATACTCTGAATTTAGAGTCCAAATTTCTCATTAAGTAATTGATTCTCCAGAGGGGAGGACCAGTGGGAACACAAAGACAAAATTACTTGCCTGACATTAATAGGATTGAAACTTGAAGAAAATGCTCAAAACTCCTGAGTCCTTGTCCCAGCTGCTCCTGCCTTTCATGCTGCTTCACCTTCAGCTGTGTGACCAGGACTTCTCATTACTTATGCATCTAAGACATTGAGAAAGATTTGTAAAACAGGCATCAGACCTAGCAACAGCTCCAGACTGAAAAATAAACCAATTAATAAGATTCATTAGGACTTTGGATGTCCAGCAGGAGGTGGGTTTTCACACAATGTAAAATGTAAAATCATCTGGGTTTTCTGTCATCACTGCAAGCCACTATTATTCATGCACTGCTAATGAATATGATTTATGATAAGGCACAATGACGCAGCACGAAGACTTCTTGCTAAAGGCACCAAAAAGCCTTGTGGTGCTCAAATAAGAAGGTAATTGTGGTGCAGTTCACATAATGTTTGTAACGACAAATCCTAATCTGAGAAGATTGTCCTGTGTTATGAAAGAATAAAGCATAACTGAAATTACAGACCTTCAAGATATTTTGATGATAAGATTTATCTGGGATTTTTTCCTGATGTCATCTCGATAACTTCTTTCATGCCTGTTTCAAAAATCAAGATAACAGAAGGATAAAATATTAATGAAATTATTAATCTGTTTATATGTTATCTGTGCTTAAAGTTGTTTTATATGATGTGTTATGCCTCTAACATGGAAATAAATCTGGGAAAGACAATGTTTTCCCACTAAGCTATTTATAATTCTTCTTTGTGATCAGTTTCCTCTCTGTGAGGTTTGATCTAGAACATACCTGTGAGTAGCAGCAGTACTTTAACACAGAAGTGCTTGTCCATAGGTAGCCATGCACAAGGGAGATATAATTGCAAAGACTGAATGAGCAGTCATCACAGTCTAGCTTGGCCCTCACACCTCACAAACTATAAAAAATTTACTAGTACCTGGATAAAAGCATAACACTCTGTTCCATTTTAGGTACTCCAGACAATGACAATCACACTGCCTCAATTTACTTGGATCCATCCCATCTAAACATAGGCATTACACTGAGCTCCAGTAAAGTTGGATTGTTGTCTTTACATGAATTGGAGAAGAGTGATTCAGGCCATGCTAGCTTTTTGTTCTCCTGTAGATTCCTATGAGGATCATAAGAGAGATCAGGTTGGAAGGGAGCTCAGGAGGCCTCTAGTCCAGTGTCTTCATTAAAGCAAGGTTAGCCCTAGATTCAAAGCAGATTGCTCAGAAGAAGAACTGAAAGTCTCCATGGAGGGAGGCAGGGCCAAAAGCCTTGCTGAAGATGAGGCAAATAACAGGCACTCCTCTCTTTTCATCCAGAGATCAAGTCATTTTTGTCATAGAAAGCAAAAAAAAACTGTAAGTTATCCTTGCCAAATCTGTGTTGATTGTTGATCAACTCTTCCTTCATGTACACTGTTCCAGAGGGACTCTTCTGCATGGTTTTCCTAGAGACTGAAGTGAAGCTGATCAGTTTGTGGTTCCCTGCATTATCTTTATAACTGTTTTTGAAGCTGGGTGCATCATTTGCCTTTGAGTTTTGGTAGCAAAACCCAGAATGATGAGATGATATTTTTATCTCAAATTATCTTGGTTGTGGTGAAATACCTCAAATTTTAGTTTTTCATTATCCACTTCCAATAAATTTTCGCTAGGCATTTAGCCAGCAGAACTTCCCCCATATAGTTATTGTTACTAATGTAAGTATAGTAGTTACTAGTGTAAGTACACAACAAAGTGACCAGGTCACTCTTACAGCCATCTCTTCAATAAGCCAAATTCCACAGGACCTTGAAAACAAAAGCAAGAAGTCTGAACCTGATGTTTAAAATGCTGGTTTTTATATCCTTTAGCTATGTCTCAATCCTGTTTCCAGTGACTTTCAGTATGTATTATGTGCAAAATTATTAAAATTTATTCTTTAGTGATGCTGGCTTTCGATGGTATGAAAAACATTCAAGATTGTAATTTCTATTAATTGGCTCTAATCAAGAATTTCTACAGACACTAGCCAGATAATAAGAAAACTGCATCAATTTCACTGTCATGTGCTGTAGTTTTAATGAGGATGCATTTTCTCTCTGGTTTTGTATTACTAATACCATATATTTATATCAAGATAATCCTTAAGGTCCCCAGTGGAGATAAGAGCCCTAAATTGTCTAGATGCAATAATGAGCTCCTACTCAGAAATACCTCCTTGTCTAAATATGAGAATCAGATGAAAATTGCGTGAAAAAGCAATTTAATTATCTATTTTTAATGGGAAAAAAGCCAAAAACACCTCAGAGAGAAAATAAAAAACTATGACTAAAACTATGTAGGTACCATCTTGAAATGGTTTTACACACACCTTGATCCACAACTATTCTGCTCCTTTAACTGAAATTACAGACTTCAAAATTTACTGTATGCATTGAGAGGTGCTTGAATGGAAAGGAAAAGAATAATTTAGTTTTCATCCTATGTATTTGTAATGCTTCAAACAGAGCTAAAATGAAAATAGAAAAGCTACCTTCTTACAGATAAGGGAGAGATGACTGCCATTAGAAGAAGAAAAATGTCTTAATTTGTCATTTGCGGCACTCTTTCATCGAACTAATGACTCAGGTGATCTTACTAGAAGAAAATATAATGTGGTGTTTTTATTGGAGGTAAAAAGCAGTTCTTTAGGGAGTAACAATTGCAGATTGGTACAGTGATGGTACTGTTACGTATGAACATATTACTGTTACAAATGAAGGGATTAATGCAAGCAATAATAATATAATCATGCAATAAGACAAGTATCAACTATAAATAACAAACACATTAAGTTCCAGTGAGGTGGGAATATAGGTGTAGGTGTTCAATATGCAGTAGTGAAATAAAGTATCTTAGCATACAGGATTTAAGGGCAGAAAATGGACCGATAGAAGTGCTTGATTATAGAGGAGAGGCTGGGAGGATCATGGCATTTTCTTTTTGATAAATTACATTATCGTTCATTTGTTGAAGAGATTAGGAGAGCTATTCCATTGTTAAAAACATGCTTCTGGAATACTTCTAAATATCTGTATGATAACTGGCTTATCTTTAGTATATTATGTAATAAAGTCAGGCATTTTAAAGGATATTCTGTAGCCCTAGGAAAGGAAAATCAGCATGTGGTTTCTTTCAGATGTTCATGGGTACTTTGGCATAAACTCATTTCACCAAAAGATGTAACTCACTCACCGTAATACTTAAATTATGGTGGAGTATTAAAGTCCATGAATATTAATCTATATGCCTATGAACAAGAGGGAATGGCTTCAAGCTGCACCAGGGGAGGTTTAGGATAGATATTAAGAAAAAAAATTTTACTGAAAGGATAGTCAGACATTGAAACAGGGTGCCCAGGGAGGTGGTTGAATCACCATCTCTGGTTCTGTTTAAAGATCATTTAGAGGTGGTGCTTAAAGATATGGTCTACTGGTGAACTTGGTAGAGTAAGGTTATTGTTTGGGCATGAGGATCTTGAAGGTTTTTTCCAATCCAAATGATTCTGTGATATATATTTATATTTGTACTCCATATACAGAGTATATACTACTGTATACATTTTTTCTGCTGTAAAGATGTGTGACCAAACATACCAGGTGGAAATCCAGTTCCCATTGAAGCTGTTAGCACAGGTTGACTGACATGGTGCTCAGATCTCATTCTGAACAGTACTTAGAATTAAATACGCAATTACATTTGCCTCTTGTATCATGTTTCCATTCCGTGAGCTGAGTAGGGATAAACCATTGCAAAAGACAGATGGGAAACAGTATGCAAGATGCTGTTGATATCTGAGTTGACAGGAGTAAAATCTTTGACCAAAATAAATTTCAGTAAGAAGACAGAAAACAAACAGAAATCTAAGTAACTTGGTGGGGAGACCTTTGAGACTAAGATAGTTTTATAGCAAGCCATTGCAAGAAAGCAGATTTTGAAATGTTACAGCTAAATGCAGAGCAGACTGGGACAATATGTCATGGCATATCTTCTCCTGTGGGAAATGGAGCAAAAAAAGCACTGTTTTGTGTGCCATATGTTTGGCGTGATCCTTTGGTTGTTGCATATATCAACCAATTGACCGTCCACGTATGTGCCAGAAGAGAGCACCTTTTTCCAATGCTCATTTGATTGTGCTTTACAAAGTAGTCCCCTCAGCCTTTCTTTAACAAATATGTTTTTTGAAATGAATTTAAAGACACCAGATTTTATGCCCAACTCCTTTGGCCACTGAATTCATGCCTCTAAATATGTAACAGGAAGGCAATCTTCTTCCACTGGAATGTGTTTCATTTTGCTAAGCTAACAACTGGAAATATGATTAATCACTTTTCCCTCAGGGTCATTTATTATGAATGGCTCATGTGGTTACTATCTAGAGCATCCTTCTAGCGTGGTGTGATAAAGTGAAGGCTTTTACAAATTGAATTCTTGTTTGGTTGGTGCCTACTGTCATTACCTGTGTGAAATTGCATGGCTGGCTCTTGCAGACTGTAATATTTTGGGAAACTGTCCTAATACCCCAGAAAAAAACACCCCAGCAACTAAATGGTAACCAAAAGCCCAAGCCAAAAAAACCTTCGCAAAACCTTTCAAAACTCTCATTGACCAAAGAATACTATAATTTACTCTCAAAACAACCTCTTTACAGAACTTAATTTATAGTTTACCAAAGATGACATGCAATTTACTGACTGTAAAATCTCTGTTGTTTTAGGAGTGCTACTTAAAAAGTCAGGGTTTCTTTTGATACAGAACACTTCAATATGGGAACATTACTTTCCAAAGGAAATATTCTTTGTTATGGAAATTTAAGTGAATGAAGTGACACTTTTCTCTCTAAGACATCAGAATAGATATGAAACATATCTGTAAAACCAGTCTATTTTAACCAAGTTCACTGAACTTCTCTAAACTCCTAATAAGTTGTCTTTAAATCTGTTGGAAGTGATGTGTCTGTTGTGACAAGACAAATCTTGAGAATCAGTAAAATTCTATGTTGTTCTGGTTTTTTTTTCTCTTGTTCCCTATTTTTTCTTTTGAGTCATTTTCTTTCCAAATATATTTGTTGTTGGAATATTTCTTCTCATTGGTAAAAAACATTTACATTTAATTCAAATATTTTGAAGAAGACTTTCATAGAATGAGTTGTCAGTAGTGCACCAAGACGGACTGTGGAAAACTAGGAAAGCTAAAACCTTTTGTAAAGTTTGTTCCAGAGGGACCCTCCAGGGATACTTTGCTCCAAACCTTTGAGCAGTTCCCTCAGAATATCAAACATCTGGAATTTTGAATCTTTATTTTCAAGGTAGTAACAAATAAAACACAACTGCCTATGCCTGTGGCCTTCATTCGACAGTAAATCAGTTTCTCATTGAATTCGTTTAGCACTTGGGGAGAAATGCAAACAGTAGTTAAACTACCTCTCTAAAAAACACTAGCATTTGTGCTCCCAATAGAGGATTTTTTAACAAGAAAAATCAGTTTTCTATTTTAACTAATGTCCTATCAGTTTATTATGGTTTTGTATTGAGGTTGTTCTTAGGAACAACCTTGTAATATTACTTAAAACTCTTTAGTAGTAACACATAGAAAATCATGTTGTTAATATTGTTAAAATAAAGGTACACGACAAATATATAGTCATAGAATCATAGAATCATCAGGGATTGGAAGGGACCTAGAAAGATCATCTAGTCCAATCCCTAATCTGTACTATTCCTTATTAATCTGCTTCACCTTTTAGTCTGAAAAGGAAATGTCATATTTTGTACCAGATTTAGAAGCATGCTGAAATAAAGGCTTTGCAAGCAACTCATAGGAGTCGTCTTGTGAGTAGCAGTTGTACCTATAACAATTACACAAGGGGACACGAAATACATACACTCCCAAAGTATTTGCAGTGAAGGTCAGAAATACGTGAAAATTTTACTCAGCATGAAATAAAGAAAGTTAAAAAATATCCCGCTGATTTCAGACCTCAGCAGAAGTCTGGAGTAGATGATTTTTCCCCTCAGCACAGATTTTAATATTTTCTCACGAATCTACATCACACA
The DNA here is from genome assembly GCA_013397515.1 of Upupa epops. NCBI lineage: Eukaryota > Metazoa > Chordata > Aves > Bucerotiformes > Upupidae > Upupa > Upupa epops. The sequence continues at coordinate 47,026 of VZRI01001973.1, forward strand.
TATGGAAGGATGCAGGCTTCCAAGACCCAAGATGAACTTAAGTAGGTTGGTTAGAGTTGCTTTGCAATGCAAGATCAACTTTCCTTCTGGGTTTTTGGCTTCTCTTTTTTTTTTTTGCAAAAGGAATCTTTCTGTTAGAAAACTCCAGCTATAAATAAACCACAGTCTCTTGAAATCTCTTCTGCATGAATAGCTTTGTAGTTAGGTTCCCACCCCTGCTTTTCTAGCCTTGTTACTTCTGCATTTCTACAGACATAAGGGAGTTCCAAAATGAATTAATTTTATCTGAGTTTTATAACTCCTTAAAATCATTGCTGTCACTGTCTCATTGCTATTTAAAAATTGATCAGTAATTTAAGTCACTGTAAGGAGGCAACACACTTCAGAGAGACCCAGATATATGAAACTTATTTACTACAAAATCAGTACTGAAATTTGTAGTTACTTTAGTGAATATTACTGAAAGCATCAGTGATTCTCATCAGTGTGTTTCTAGGCTTTTCTAGAACAAGTCAACATATTTCTGTTTAAGGGTGCTAACAAGCATGAATAGTACTGCATAGTAGACTTTTACAGCAGTTCACAAAAGGTAAGTAAAATTATGGGTATCTATGGAATCAAGAGGTCATTCAGTTTGGATGGACCTTGGAAAATCTCTCTTTCAACATCCCACTCAAAACAAGACCAGCACTTACAGAACTGCTGCTGGGCTTTGAAAGCCTCCTGGGGTGGTGAACTTGATCTTTTAAACCTCACCAAGATGATTTCTAATGAACTCACACTGCAACACTGTGAAGAGCCTGTCATGTCTTCTTGACAAGCTCCTTGTAAGTACTGCAGCATTGCTGTTAGGTGCTCCAAAGCTGTCCCTTTTTCAGGCTGATCAAGCCTGAATCATGGTGTTTCCACATGGAGGAAGTGCCCCAGCTCCACATATCTTGGTTGCTCTTAACTCAAATTTGTCAACGTCTTTCCTGCACTGAGGTATTGAAACTCTCCCCCATGCAGGACTGTGCATCTATCCAGACAAACGCATATACCTGTAAGAGCGGTCAAAGCTCTTCTATCGTGCATAGTAAAACCTTTCTGTTAAAAACTTCACGTTGTGTCATCACCTTAGTTATATGTATTAAGGATGGTTATATAGAGCAACTTTATCTTATAATTTCTCATTATCAGTAGCAAGTTGCTTAAGTGGAAGACACTGGTGAAGTAAAAACAACAGAGTAGAATTCAATGGCATAAAGGAATGAAAACATTAAAGAAGAAAACAAGAAGTAATTCAATACTGTCTGGGCAAAAGATTTCTTGCAGTGTCACACTTCTGGAAATCAACACATCACTATATGAAGATTGTCTTGCTTCCATTATATTAATGTTGAAATATTGCCCAGAATCTTTATAGAATTTTTCTGTTTTCAGCCTTGGTGGAGAGAAACTTAGTAGCATAAACGATTTGTACTTAATAGAAAGTCTTGTTCTATGAGAGATATTCCTACAGTGTCCTATACTGACACAATAATAAACACACTTGAGTAACTGTTGGGGTGAGCTGTGCTAGAATATTGCTCATCCTGCATCCCATGAAGCTGGCTCTCAGGGATGTCCAGGCACGCTTCCATTGGCTGCTTTGTCTAAAATAAGGAAGCAAAAATATCACTCAATGCTAAAAGCAGCATGGCAACAATCAAGAAAGTAACGGAGCTACTCTAAATTTCCATTTCTTAGCACTGAATTGTACATTCGGGGAAGGAAAAGACTGATGCAAAAATAATCCACGTTTGACAACACGGCTATGCCTATTTGTGAACATTTCAGTCTTGTGGTTTGATAAATTCCTTTACGCATCATTAGGTGCTTTCTGTAAATACGCTTGGAAATAAAGTAGAGTTTCCATAAAAGAAGACTTACACTAAAGTTGTTATGATCAGAGGTGTAAGTACAACTCAGAAAATGTGTTTTGAAAAAGATCTTTTCCCGAGGCCAAATACTATGTGATAGAAACCCGAGTGATGGAAAGCAGATCAACTTTCCTGATCTTAGATGTCTAAGCATACTCACACCTCACTGCAGTTTCCTAGGAAGATGTGGTTCCCTTTGCTGAGTGGCATGATCTAGATGTCAGATGTTTAGGGATACCTGACTGGTTTTAGGTTGGACTGGATGATCTTTAAGGTCTTTTCCAGCCTCATCATTACTGTGAGACTGTGATACTGTGACTCTGAAAATACTCATTAGGGTTTAGGTGCATTCAACGGAGGAAGAATACAATGACAGACCAAAAGTTGCTCTCTCTTGAAGCTTTCTTTCCATGTAGGAGTAATTTGCTTTCACTGTGCTGTCAATGGACAAATTATTTTGTCGCTTTTTGAAAAGATGAAAAATATATTCCTTTGGAGTTTACTATATTCAGGAGCCTAATTTTCTGCAGATTGGTCTGTATATTGACTTCTGCTAAGAAACAATGATTGCTGCCTGTCTCTTCTCTTCATTTTTAGTGGTAAAAAGACCTGAAGTATTCCAGATGCTTTCTTGTTGCTAAGGTGATAGAACCCCTGCTATGAAATTAGTGGTAGTCTCTTGGTTCATGTATGTGAGAGAGGGTGTGAGTATGTGTGCTCACATACATGGGATTTTTAGTCAACACGCTTCACATACATCCAGCTTTACCAGACAAAACCTTATTCTTTGAAAAATTATGGGTAGAATTTGTTAGGCTAACCCTGGCCTTAAAGCAGATTCACTGCCTTGGCAAATCCTCCTGAGCAGTTGAAGAAAACTGTTGAGAACTTCTGACATTAATACTTACACCAGCAGTGGTAAATATGTTTTGAAAACACATGCTGTGGTGTTTGTGCACAAGACTTCCCTCAATGCACAAGCCATGCTTCAGACTGTAAGCAAGCAAGCAAACACTAAGCAGGTGCAGAGGACAGCACTCCAATGAAGCCAGACCCCATAAATCCTATTGATGAAGTTTTACAGTTTTAGGAACCTACTAAGTCAACCACAAGATGTCAGTGCAGTGTAAGCAACAGCAGAGCACTCTCTGAATGCAACCCGCATTGAAATGGGAAAGAGAATATTCACAGTTAATTGTAAGACCTGTTCTCAGAGAGATACTTCTACAAAGCATACATGATCCTTTTATTTTTACTTTTTGACTTGCTTCTGCATTGTACTCTGTATAATTACAATGATAATGAAAATAATTGTAAAAACCCCAAATAGGAGCTGTTTGTATCCATGTCTGCATTCCACTTTTCTTCTACTTCAACAGCTACTGAAAACGCAGCATCCAAATACATTTTGTTGCTCAGTAGAGCAGTGTTTTCTTTTCTGTGAATTGTTGAATTTTAATGATATTTTACCCAGGCTTTTCTTTGACTTAGTGAAAGGAGGAGGAGTGGGGGTGGAAAAAGACAAAACCAGCTCACTTGTAGCAGTAATGCAACCACCTTGCTTGTAACAGCAGCTAATATGTTTCCATTACAATGGCCACATATAACGGGTAGTTAATCATCAAGAAAATTCATTAGCTGAATGTCACCGGGAACTTATGTACTGTAGCAAATGAAAAACGGACAACATTTTGAGCTTTAATTCAGCAGTGAGTTGCCCTCATAAAGCCACTTTCCTCTTTATGAAATTGGGCACAAAGCTAATGGTATGATAAATGGGCATTTGAACTTAGTAGACTTCCTTGATTACAAAGGTAACTGTTATTCCTGTGTAAGTCCCAGCAAATGTCTCGTATTAGGTGTCGTGTCATACGTGTTTGAATACTGTGTTCTTTCACACCAGTAAACCCAGCACACAGTAAGCTGAGGCAACAGAAATCTCCCACTCCACAAGCAAGTTTTGCCTGATTTAATCTTTTGGACTAGATATTTTGCCAATATAAATGTTCCCATTTGCATATAACACAAAGTGATACAGTGGTTCCTGTGGCTTGGCCCATGTCCCTGTCAGCTTTACTAGTGCTTAAAATGCTTGCACCACTCTTGAGAGATTTTGGGAACTTCGTAAAAAATCTTTGCTTCTTTTGCAGATTAAGGATGCACCTGTGTGTTTCAAAGCCACCTTATGGACAGCACACATGGTCTGGCACAGCTCTGAAACATGAGTACAAATCTCTGCCTGAAAGAATCAGCAATTTAAGAGTAGACATGGTGTGTGTGAAATAACAGCATTTGGATGTGCATGTTGGAAGCTAAATGAGGACTTGAACAAAAAAGAGTTGATTGAAGGTGCTTTTGACTGCCCATGGCCTGTTTCTGTGCAGACAATCTGTTCATTTTTTTTAAAAGGCATTTTTGTGTGTTCAGGCAGCTGCAGTGCTAACTCCTCACCGTGTGACCAGGTTGCTGAAGTCTGAACCCCACAGTTACCCTCCAGACTAATACTGTCAGCTATTCCCCTGGGGATGAGAGCACCATAAAACACCTTCCAACCAGAGCAATGAGCACCAAACCACCTCTACATATCATTTCCTTAACTGGGACTCATCCGAAGACAAAGGGTTTCACTATCCCCTTGAAAAGTCAGGACTCAGTTCATACTCAATATTCTCCTTACCCTCACACTCAATATTGTGTTCATAGAAAACTAAAAACAGCATGAGGGAAGTGAAGAGTTGCGAGAACTATGTTCTTGTCCTACATCTCAATGCAGCGTCAGCCAAGCCTTGCCCCAAGACTTACCGAGTATTCCTTTCCTTCTCTCTTCTATTACATTTTTCCCAGATACTAAATGAAGAAGTAATTTGTTTACAAGCCACTTTCTCTTCTTCTCTGCTGGGTGCTTCAGACAGAAGAGCAGGGCATTTGTGGCACATCTTTCTTTTGCTTCGGCCAAAGATCTGTCACACAGTCCATTATAGCTGGGGGCATTTGCAGAAAAGAGGGCATCCAGTAGTTGCTTTCACAGCTTCTTAACTGTACACATAGAGAAATAAGCACAGTCTCAGCAGCAATAAACACTTGTGTTCTAACCTGTGCCTTTCTCCATGTACAAACTAGGTGGATGAGATTTTTGGGGAGGTTATTTTTAGCTTGAAATATTTAGCTCACTGCAGAATACTTTTGAGACAGTCCAATTTTGCTCACTATAATTAAATCTATATGGAAAGCACAAAACTAACCTGGACAAACAACATGAAGGCATACACTGCTTTGTGGCATACATCTTATAAAATTTTAAACAGATGGCTAGAGGTAACAAGTCAACTAATTTGATATAAACTAAAGAAATTCAGTGTTTTGATAAACTTTTAACAGTCTGATGAATTCTATTTATTGTATAGACAAAACTAAATTCTTGTCTCTGGTTTGTAATCACATGATGCAATTTGGAGTATTCGTTTTTCTATCCCCGGAGGAGTTAACTAATTTTGCCCAGATGCATAGGAATGGACCCTTTTTTAAAAGCCTGTGCCATGACACTTAGAATTCTAACAGAAAATCAGACACCTCTTAGGCAAATAATAAAAAAATAAACATTTATAAAACAACTATTTGTCCTCCACAGTCCCTATCAGAAAAGTAGCTTAGGACGGGTCTAATCAGTTTATATTTTGAGATACAAACAAGAATTTCTACATTTCAGCCAGAAAGAATATTTGAAGTCCATTTCTGCTGTCCACATTTCTGAAGTTCTCCCTTCTGGTTTAATCCTGTTGTCAAGTTCTAAAATACATTGAGTGTACACAGTGAGAGCCAGGCAAATTAGTAAAGCAGTGAATATTGCAGAAGATTGTCCCACTCCAACATGATATAAATATGTGTAAAATTATGTCAGTTAGGGGAATAAGACTCTGTGAATAGCCTCAAAAGCTATTACTCAGTTTGTTTATGTTAAAACCCAGGAGAATCTTCTGAGTTTTTTATTCTGTCGCACTCCTTAAATCAAGGTGAAGGAACACTGCTCATTTCCAATTGAAAACAAATTCATTATTATAAATGTAGAGGCTGACAGAGATCATGGGTCCAAGAAGTGTATCTGGGAGTGTAAGTATTTGTCTTCATGATGTAAAATTTCTGCATTATTTATAGGAAAACATGCAGAAGACATTTTTTCCAGATGGCCCTCTTTACAAATACGTTTCCTTGTTAAAATATACCACAACATTTCCCTTTCGATCCAAGTGATTTCTTCTGATTATGTAGAATAGAGCTTTACTAGAAGGTCACTAGAGAAATTTATCTGCAAAACGCCTTATTTGGAAGTGCCTTGGACGACTCTCAGTATTTTACTGTCTTAGTGTTTTATTTTCTGCAAACCACGTGCTTTTGTAATTTATCTGCTTCAGATGTTATCATAAATTATTAGCAGCACTCTTAAAATACGAAGTGACAACTTGTTGGAGTTACCTGAAAGGGACGTTGGGACAAGTACTGGCTTTTGAGAACTAACACCAATAAAATTTAAAAATAATTACTTCTTGTATCTGCATTATTCAACAAGCTAGAACTTGTTCCTGGTTAAATCAGTTAAATCAAGACTTGAAACTTAATCCAACTGAGTACTTTTCCTATAGTGTCATCACTGCCTCTATCCATTTGTGGGGATGCCATAGGAAAGTAGAACAACTACTGTGATCCTGTGTGTCAGACATGCCTTCCACTTCAGTGGGAGGATTATAGTGCTGGGGCATCCCTGAGGACCAGAAAAGCATAGAGTTATTACACATAGAGTTCAGTTTGACCCTGAAGCAATGCATTACAATGTTTGACCAAGATCTCTGTGCGTGCTTGTGCATGCACTGACATGAGAGAAGTACTTGTGTTCCTTTCAGCATCTTTTTTTATGTTCTGTTCTTTGTGAACTGATGAATGCTTTTTCTGAAATTACGGATAATAGTGCCAAGAGGAAAATCTATGATAAGAAGAGGACAAACCATTTAGGTCTGTGCCTGAGAACTGATGATATTGCTGTATATACATAAGATGAACTTAGGGACGTTGATGGGCTTTGTTATTTGTGTAGAATTGTTTAATCTGTGTACTTTGTCTCATTCCCCAGTGAGTGCCAGTGAGATTTCATGGTGAATCATATCATTTACCTGAATCTTAAAGACAGAGAATGGCCTCCTAAACGCTGAGAAAACACAGCAGTGATAAACTGGCAGTTCTGTAAAGTTCACTCTGTAGTTGAATAAACACCAAAGACATAAAGTTTAGACTTCATTATGTGACAGCTTCTGTGAAAAATGTCATGAAGGAAAATAAGATCTCCCAGACTTTCCTGCATGATCAACCCTTAGGGAAGATGAATTGCAAACTTAGAACTGAAAAATTTCATTTTAAGTTGAACTTTTAATTACTTATTTTGATTTTCACATTTGTTTTTCAGATGTTAGGAATTAGTCTTCATTTTTTCATATCTCTTGCCCCAGTCCAGTAACATTTCTCAGTATGTAATAAATACTTATTTTTTCTAAACCCACTGATTATTTAAAATAAGTGTGTAAGAGTTTCAAGGGGAGAAGCATCACAAAGCTCAAAGACATTTATGAAATATTCTTGAGCACACATGGCTAAGACAAATGAATTGTCCTGACTTTGCATTATTTTTCCCATTATGACACTGTTTTTTGTCTGCAATAAAGAATTCTGTCTCATACACTTCACTTAATTAGAAATAAGGTAACAGTTTATGATTCCATGACTTTCCATAACATCAAGAAAAGCCAGTTTTTTAACCCTGACAAAGGTTAATTTAGTCTTAGAAATAAAATAGAAAATATATAGTCACCTTTAATTAATTTCACTGCAGTATAAAACATTATTAGTGGTTGTGTTTTCTAATGGTCCTCCTGTTATAGCATACACATAGGACAAGCTGAATTATACAGACAGAATGAGTAGTATGACTTCTGTCCCTGTGAACACAAAATGTACAGCACATTGTTTATTGCTCAAGATGCAAACAGTTAAATACTCAAAATTAAAAGGAATAGGAATCCTAATTTCTTTCTGCAAGTGATTTTTTCTTTGGAAGTATTTTTTACTCAACATTTCTTCAAACAGACCGAAAAGTAAGAAGTTGTCTTACATGTGATATTTCAGTTTCTTTCAGTATTAGCCACAAGAAATTGTGGCTTTTTCTGAAAGGGCTGGTAATCCTCATAATCTTTACTCATACTCCAATATACTGCATCACAGCATTGGACCACAAAATCCCAGAGACTGCAGACTGAATTGCCCTTATTTCCACCAGTTTTACTTCAGCCCACCAGAGAACGTGAGAAGTAAGACTGATCAAGTCTTTCGAAATGGCCAAAAGGCCCCTTGCACAGGTATTTATCTGAAGAAGGAATGTTCTGAGGTGGAGAAAATAGGTTTGCTTCAGTCTGTGCTCCCAGGATTTTCACATTCCTATTGCACTATTGCTGTTTCAGTCAGAAAGCCTTGGTAGCTGCAGTAGTGAGCTGGAAAGCATCCACACAAAACCACTGGCTTGCAAATAAACTCCCATCTGCTCATCAAAATGGTGCAAAGTTTGTGACATATTATATTCCACTGTTAGACAACGGAATATGTTAATTCCACTTATATATGTTATACAGTGGAGTACGTTAATATGTTTGTGACATACTGTATTCCACTGTTACTCACTCACTCCAGAGTAAATGTGTCTTGTGTCTCACAGTTTCTCTGATCATCACCTCTTTTTAAGACATAGCCTGAGGAATGTTGTGATTAGGAAAAAAAAACACAATTAAAAAAGGAAATTAAAAAATATAAAAGAAGAAAGGAAGGTGGGTTTGGGACTCAACTCGCAGCGGGCACAGCTGCCGTCACCCAGGTTCATGTGGTGCAGCTTCATAGGTTTCTTCTGTGATGATTTAATCTTCCTGTATTTCTATCCTGTCGTCTTTGATCTCTAAGGAATCTGGAGCATTACTAACCTGGCAATATACAATTTTACGAGATCTCATAGAATGAAGCTATAGTTACAGTACACGATATTAAATGCTCCCAACAGATTGACACACATCAATAACATAAAGTCGGGTTTATAAATAAGTTATACAAGAACAATTTCCAAGTAAGCTGTACACATAAATAATGTATATATGTATATATGCAAAAATAGAAATGCTTGTAAAGGCAGAGATATGAAAGCATATCCCTCAGTAATAATTTCACTAGTTTATATTAATCAGATTGCTTTCACTTTTTTTTTTTGAATTTATTAACTAAAAAGCAGGTTTTAACCCCAGAATACTACAGGTGTTTTGGTGCTTCTTAGGGAATGATTGATTTTTCTTCTGGTTTGCTTTTCTGCTTGCCCAGCTTCAAACAGGATGTGGTTAGGAGAAGTTAATGAGAAAGTTTTTGTGATGTTGTGTGTTTTTTGCTATGTGATAGCATAGCAAAAACAAAAAAAATACAAATTTAAATATATTCTTATTCATTTTTGTAGTTTTTTTATGCTAAAGTAATACAACTATCTGAGTTGGTTAATGCCACGCTTGTCTCACTAATCCTATCACTTTTGTGGTATATGTCACTGAGTCAAGACTACAACAACTTTTATTTTTTGATTGTGATGGATTTGATGAGACCAAACTTTTTAAAGTTAAAGACGGTCTGATAGATTATTTCATGTGCTCTAACTTGACTAAGCTGATGCTGAGTAACTTCTAGGCTTGACTTTGTAGATGACAACTAATCTAATAGATTTTAATAAAATACATAGTGACAAAGCTAATGAATTTATAGTTTCACCTACCCTTCTCTTAATTGATTGTTGGGGTGTGTTTCCTTGTAAGTGTAGATGCTGGTAACTAGTTATTAGAGACACACTGTGTGAGTCAATATTTCATCAATAATTCAAGATATAATTTAGATGTATGCTCAATACATTACTATCTTTTGCAGCTTTAATTTAAGAAAATATTGATTCACAGCAAGATAGTTATTTTTAGTTATTTATTTATTTGGGAGACCATAATCCTATCTTAAGCAAGCTACATTCTTTGTGGATCAACTAGACAGTCACTAGGATCCTTTTCAATTATTTGATCTTAAAAATGAAGAGAGTTCCTGTTTCACTAGATAACAGGAATATGAGATCTTGTAATCTACAGTGCTGAAGATTTTGTAGAATCAGTGAGGCACTGAAAGTCAGTATAAGAAAGAAAAAAATCCTTACTCATTTACTTTATATTTGGTTTTCCATCCCTAGCTATGAAATAATGGTGTTCGGGTAACCTGTGCCATCTGGTCTAGCCTCTTTGAGTCCTCCTTCATCACTACATTACTAAAATACCACAGCAAAATGAAGAACTGTACGGACTGCCAGAAAGCAACCATATTGTGCTTTTCTTTGACTCAGTCATTCTTTTTCAGTTGCTTTTCCCCTCCCTCTCCATTATGTCCCTTCACTTGTCACACAGCTAACCTTCATTATTGTGGCATAATTTGTTCAAGGGGAGGAGGAGAAGTAGCGTTCTGCTCCAAGGATTGCCAGGCTGAGGCTGGCTCTGTTTTCTTGTGATAAGGAGTTACACTCCATATCCCTTGACTAAGCCATTTCTGATTCAAAGTTGTTCCCTGTCTTCCATCTGTCCAGATGGTTTACAAATAAAGGAATGAATTCTTGGTACCTCAGCCTTGGAGATTAAAACAGGCACAGTGAATTGTGTTCAAATCTTTTTAATAGGGAACCAGTGAAGCATGTGTGAAATACTCTATACTTTGCTTCTGTGCTATGCGTTGCACGTTCTGCAGATTCTATGCAGTATTCAAAGGCAATCCACTACCAAGGCTCAGTTTTACAGCCTGAACTGTAGTTATGGCAGGGAGACCAGTAGTTGCAGCCATTTTTGGAAGAGATGGGCACAGCTTCCTGAGAAACTTCAAGCGAGAGATGACATGGCTCTATCAATTTGACTTAGAACTGGATCACATCCAGCAATGACATTTGAAAGAATTTAAGAAAACTCAGAGTTCAACTAATGGTTTGCAAATCCTACATTTATTCAGCTCAACAACATCATTTCTCATCTGATTTTTCCCCATTTTTTTGTTCAAAACATCTGCCTTGGAGAAATGCCAGCATTAAGGATAGGCAAATAAAAAATCACCTTCACATTTTGTCTTTCTACTTAATGCTAGCCAGTCTGAAAGATACAAGGCTTCTAAATTTAAGTGTCTTTTTATTCCCCAAAAAGGTCACTTTTTGAAAGATTCTCCTGGGGTTCTTTTATCTCCTAAGAACAAACATCCTTAAAATGCTTTCAGCATTCTTTCAAAATGCAAAAATTTCCTAATATATTTCTGCTAAAATCTAAAGTGTTTGGACATGAATTAGAGGAGAAAAATGTAGAGGAGAAAAATCCCAAAAGTCAGGTTTCTCACTAAATCTTTTATATGACAGTGAAAGTTCATAGATGAAAAAGATTACATGAATTATATGAATAGTTTCTACACAAAGGGAATGTACTGATAGTATTAAAGGGATCAATCCATGTAGGAAATTAGCTCCTATCCTGAAATAATGTTGATTAAATCCTTTCTTTCTTTTCATCTAGTGTTGGCTTCTTTGTACAATTTCTCAAGGGAATGAACATCTATTCTGCTGAGGTATTTAATGAACCACAAAAGCAATTTTATTGCTCTGTGTACTTTTTAAAGCTATAAGCTTGATCCTTTAAATAATAAGAAGTCAGTGACACACTCACTAAGTACTGAGCATCTTGAAATCAGTATGGCTGACAGATGTAACTGCTTCATGCTAAGGTATCTCTCCAAGTTTTAGTTGTAAGTAAAGCAGCATCGTGGTCATGGAGTAATATCTGAAGTAACAGTACGATAAAGTTTCCATCTATCTTGCCACCCCGCCTAAAACTATGCAATTCCTTGTGATAGACCCCAAATCTGAGGCTGATGTTGGGGTTCATTACACACTTGGGTCAAACAGAGAGTAATGGCGTTTTGTTAGATCTGTATCTACAGCATCACAGAATTGTTGGAGTTGGGAGAGGTTTGTAGAGATCATCTACTCCAACACCCCCACCAAAGCAGGACTGCTTAGACCACATTACTCAAGACAGCATCCAGACAAGTTTTTAATGTCTCCAGAGAAGAGGACTCCACAACTTCTGTGACCTACTGGCCACACACTCCTTAATGTACCCTAGAATATCATTGGCCTTGGCAATCAGGATGTATTGCTCTCTCACGATCAAATTCTTGTCTATCAGGGCTCTGAGAACTTTCTCTTCAGGGCTACCCTCCGATGGGTCTACTCATAACCTATATCGATCCATGAAGTGGTTTCTCCTCAGGTGCAGGACCCTACATTTGCTCTTACACCACTCAAATCGTTACTAAATGTGTATGTCACCTTTTACCTAGCTTGTTTTGACATCCAGTTTCTCCAAGACTGGCAATCTGGCAGCCATTCATTGGTAAAGGGAGGTATGGAAAAATCTTACTGAGCTACACAAGTCAGCATCTATGTTTCCAGTATTGAAGCTACCACTATTTCAATGTCTGTTGTAGATTTTTTTCCAGAGCAGTCTTGCCTGCACTCAGCACCATGGCACTTGCATGGTGCCTCTGTAGATATCATAGAATCATAGAATCATATCCTTACTTCTGTTCTCATTAAAGTCATCTGGTGGTGTCTAAGGCAGTCTCACCATGTAGACATGGTTCAGGCAAGCACAGCACAGAGATTTCTGCACTTGAAAAAACCCAGTGAAGTTTTTTTTCTTATGTTTCTTCAGCCTCCTTTTATATTTGCCCGAAGAGAAGGAACCACAGGGAGGGACCTTAAAGCAACATTCCAGTACCTGAAGGGGCCTACAGGAAAGGTGGAAAGGGACTTTTTACAGTCATAGGACAAGGAAGAATGTTTTCAAAGTAAAAGAGGGTAGATTTACATTGGATATGAGGAAAACATTGCTCCTGTGAGGATGGTGAGGCACTGAAACAGATTGCCCAGAGAAATAGTGAATGTCTCCAATCTGGAAGTGGTTATGGCCAGGCTGGATGGGGCCCTGGGCAATCTGATCTAATGAGAGGTATCCCTGCCTGTGTATGGCAGAGTGGTTGGAACTAGGTGAACTCTGATTCCCTTCCAATCTAAGACACTGTATGATTCTATGATCTCTCAGGTGCATTTAAACCTATGATTCTATGATTAGTTACTTCTTTAACTTGCACGTGTCTATTTCCCTAAGAGTAAATCAAGTTTACGGATTAAACTAGAAAGAAAGGGGCAAGATGTTTAACAGCAGCATGCACATTCTTCAGGTCTAACTGTGCTGTTCTCTATTGCCAAACTACCAGTATGAAAAATATAATTAACACGAGCAGAATCCCCTGGAATGAAAATATTTGAGGTGGTTCTGGATATTTTTTGTGAAAAATTAGAAATAAAATGAGTTACCTAATCTGAAATATTTGTGCTATTTACAGGACGCCCTTGGAGAACCATGCATTTCCCTTTTTCTCCAATACACTGTAAATTAACCGTGAATGATAAATTCTAATAGTTCAAGCTCATGCTTTTTACTTGTTGGGCTGTTTATACTATATTACTGTAAATTACCTTCTACCTGATTCTGAAGGACTTGATTTTCAGTTACATTACAGTTCCTTAAAACCATCCCTAAGGACTACTCTGTCTATTTTTCTCTGCTTCTTCAACATTGGATCTTCTCTTATTGTTTCACAAAATATGGGAACATAGAATCTAGAACTTGGAAGATAAAAGAAGCTAATACCAATATGAAATATTGTTCTCCTAGCAAGGGGCTTGAACTTTGTGTTCTTTTCTGAAACTAGTTCAGAGAACTCTGTTGTATTTGAACAGAGCTTTGTGGTGACAGAAGAGCTTAAGAAGCTTTTCTGAAGCAGAGATTGCATTCATTTAGTTCTGTACATCTATTGTGCAGTTTAAGAAAAGTGGTTTTTCTAAGCGCCACATGATGTAAGTGTTTCACTGCAATTCACTGCTTTGACATTTGTACTTATCATTGACTGGTTTTCAAAACACTGCTCATACCTGAAGATGCGTTTTGCAGACAAGTTCCATGTCATTAGTAGTGACTTCGGGTTTCTAAAAAGTTTTGGAGTCATTTTTTACTAAGTTGTTCTCAAATGTAGATTCTCTTCTTAAGATCAGATACTGGTAATAGGCTTTGCCTTGAGGTCAATGGTTGTCAAACACTGGAACAGGCTGCCCAGGATGGTGGTTGAGTCATCATCCCTGGAAAGATTTAAAAGACAGGTAAATGTGATGCTGTGACTCAGTTTAGTAATGGACTTGGCAGTGTTGGGTTAACGGATGTATTGATGATCTTAAATATCTTTTACTTTCCTACCTAATCAAGTCTCTGTTTCTATGGTTCTGACTTTTATATTTGGTTTACTGAATCTTGGGCTACTTATCAAAATCCCTTAAAACAGATTGGATTTGAGATGCATGTAAAGAATGTCATAGAATAATCATCATATCAATAAAGCTTGTGAGAAGCTTTATAAGAAAAGACAGAGGCTGTAGTTTATGCACATATATTTCACTTTGAGACAGTGAGAACAAAATTGCACTTTGAATCACTGGATGTGCCTGTTCTAGAGGTTAATGCTTGTAAAATGGAAAATCCCAATAGACATTAGGAGAAAAGTTTGCTAGATTTCCAAATAGTTTCTCCTGTTTTCACATAACTTAAATGGAATCCTTTTTTGTTTGGAGCAGAATAGTTTACAAGCAATTTCATTTGGTATAAGAAGCTATGTCTGCCCTGTTATGAATCCTGTTAGAAGGGTTTACATTGAGTTTTAGAAACAATATAACAGCAACAGCACTCAAATTGACAATTAAAGTGTCTTTTGCTTATGGTTGGCTTCAGACACACTATGCAATTTGCTAACTAATAGGATAAATGTAATTTGCTATATGCAAATTTCTTTTAGCATAAATTAAATATTAGTTTTCTTTGCCAATTTAAGTTTACAACTGTGTGAGAGACCATTAGAGAGATTTTCTTAGAACACTATAATCTTGCACATTATTTCAAAGACTATTCCATATACTATCAGAATTGCAACACAAATACTTATGCACAGCTTTTCAATATGCTATAGAAATAGCTCAGACTGATTTGATATAGCATTGAGTAAATTAGGGAAGACTTAAGTGTAACAGCATACAACATTACAGAGGCAATGAGTCTCATTCCACTGCTATGTAGAATAGTGTAGAGGAAGGCTTATATCTGCTTCTTTTTAAAAAACATTTCTACTGTGTAAGGATAGTTCTTCATAAAACACACTTATGCATCCAAATGTTATATAACTGTCGATTGGTAAATTCACTATTTCTATGATCTAGATTTTCTGATAAAGCATTTGTGTTCCTTACCTTGAGTCCATCAAAGGTAAATCCGTTATTGAATTATAGAGGATAGCAGCATAGAAGCAAATAAAATGGTTAAACTTCTCAGGTTCTTTCTGTTTTCCAGAGTAACATGAAGAACGATTGTCTCTGACATGTAGGGACTATGAGTTACCTATTACGGAAATGAATATAATAGCAATGTTAAAATTACCACAAAAGGAATCGAATAAGGGTCACTCTTAGGAACTTGGCTCACAAAAAGTCATTGTTCAGTGATTTTCTGTTCTTACTGTAGAACTTAAATGAGACTTCCCTGCAAATCTAATGGAAATGACATTTCCACAGGCTTGTATGGCTTTTGCTGCAGAGCAATTTAGAGAAAATCTGCACTGAAAACTGAATGAGCAATTTATATTACATGTGAACATTTCTTTTTTACTTCCTGCAGACTTTTTCTTCCCATGAAGCAAAACAAAATTTTGTATGACCTCATGGAGAAGACATTTTTGGGGGATTATTTGGGTATTTACTAATATCTTATAAAGAAAGAAAATTTAACTGGTTTTGTAAACTCTTTTATTAATATTTCAGTACATCGCTGTCATTAGCATAAGTACGTGAAATATTTTCTCAACTAAAACCACAAACCAGACAATTTATTCAACTCCATCGCTAGAGTATAATTTGATTAGTCACAAAGGTTTTTCACAGAGTGTCATAATTTCTTTGGACGATATTAAAATCTATGCTTAGACTTCATTTTACCAGATATTTAAATATTGTTTTGAGGCAGCTAATTTAGGAAGGTGAACTGAATTCTGGTTTCAGGCAGTGAAAAGGTATGAGCAATACAGTACTGGAGGCTCTCCAGTCACTTTTGTTATTTTCAAGATAGTCTATGTAGCTGTAACCAGGAAACTCCTTGACTTCCTACACTACAGCAATATTTTGCTGTAAGAATTTTGCTGTGTCTATAGAGTTCACTGTATTACCTCATGCAGACGTTACTGTGTTCTTCAGAAAGTAAATGCTGTGTCATCACAGCGTTTCATGTGGGTTAATTAGGGTTGCCTGCTGCTGTTCATAAGTCAGTTATATGCTATGTTCAGATCTATTCAGAGCTAACCGAATCCTATGTCACTGGGTCCCACAGGGAAGAAATACCTCGTAGACGGCAGAAAACCATCTCCAAAGACAGAAGCATTAAGCAGTTCATTAGGTTTGTGCTGGGCTCACAGAGAATTGTTCTCTACAATAGCAGAATACTGAGATATATCACAGGGCATACTTTCACCTACACAGCTGCTGAACAGGTTTGTTATTTCCTTACAGATATAAGAGTGAGAGTGCAGGTGCTAATCAGGCCTGTGGGTTTGAGCAGGATAACAGTTGGCTCATCTGCTGCAACCTGACAGCTGAAATTGTTCAGAGTTTCAGGCCCTAACAGAGTTATTCATTGCCAAG
This sequence comes from Upupa epops, assembly GCA_013397515.1. Classification (NCBI taxonomy): domain Eukaryota; kingdom Metazoa; phylum Chordata; class Aves; order Bucerotiformes; family Upupidae; genus Upupa; species Upupa epops. Next base: position 63,850 of record VZRI01001973.1, read on the forward strand.
TGAAAGCTCTGGTGCCATTTATCTGCCAATCTACTTGGGGACCATGTTGTTGTTTTCTAAACTGCATGGAGAGCATAGAAAAATACCATGTTTGTATTCTAGTCAGGTTCTGTTTGTTGCAAAACCCCAGGTTTTCAAAAGAGGTGACCCAAATCAGTTTACCTGTAACTCATAGGATGTTCTTGACAGATGAGAAAAATAACAAGCATAAGACAGTGAACTCTTGAATACAGGACAAATTGATTTTATACTGGAGCACTCCTACTGGGATGTGCTGAATCGGACTGTTCCATGATTTTCTGTGGATTTTTAATTGCTTAAATACCTCAGTTTTAAGGTTTCTCCTTTCCTTTCCTAGTACTCAGCTTTATTTTACTCCCCATGTATTACCACTGACTATCTCCATGATAATGAGCAGCAGGAGGACCTGGCTTTTCTGTCCTCACAAAGAGCAGGACATGTTTCTGTTCATGCGTTCTATTTTGGAAACGTTCTGATCTCTTAGTTTGCCAACAACAACTTTGAGACTTCTAATGTGTAGGGCATGGAGTCACTTTGGCAAAATTCAGATGATTTTGGAAAAGGAAGCCTTAGTTATATTCAGCTACGTTATGTCAGGATAGCACATATCTGAAGATCTGAAGGCGAGTATTTTCATTGAGATTTATCTCAGTCAACTTTCAATACCTAAAGTGTGATTGTCTAATCAAAGCTAAAGGGTAAAAATATTCAGAGAGAATTTCATATCTGATTATGTATAAACTCATCCTGCAGGGCATGATGCACGCGGGTCATACTTGCCTTGTGTTTGGCTATGTGAGGTAGTGGAAATCTGCTTAATGCAAAATGATGATCTTATAGCTTAAGAAACCAGAGTGAAATAATATATTGCCAGCTTCCCCCTCTTTTGTCTTAGACAAGAATGTCAGGGGAACTCAAGAGACAAAATATAGCATTAGTCCCAAGTGGAGTGTTGGCTGCAAAAAAACAACAGATGCAAAAATAAATCTAAAATTCCTGGCTTCTTTAGCCTTTTGTCTTCATGATTCAGACTATCAACATGTTTGCCAGCAATATATCTTCATGAAAAGTATTTGCTTTCAGATAAAAAATTGTACAGAGCTAGAGAAAATTAAAATTAAAATTCAAGTGCAAAATAAGAGACGGATCTTTATCAGGATCATAGTATTTGAAAGCCAGGATAGTTTCTCAGTTATCATTGTGACATGGAAAAATTACAAGGCTTCCCTGTGTCAATTAAAATGAAATATTGAGAGTGGAATACTGTAATTTCGCTAGTTCACAATGCGTTGTACAAGTGTATATTTGCACAACTAGTTTATTATTAATTTGGTCAAAAAACTGCCAGTGTTAATATATAGCTTGTAAAGTATGAGACCTCCTGTTCAGTTTGTATATCAGTTATCTCCTGATAACCAACAAAGGCAAGCTCTCCTCTCCTCCTCTCCTCTCCTCTTTCTTTCTTCATCTTCCTGTCTTATGCCCCCTCTTTAATTCTGACAGTGCTGGGCTAATGCAGGTAGATGTTGCTGTAACTGCATTTATGGCTTTATGTGTACCCTTTGGTACTAATTTTCATTCAACCTGCTTGATCACAGCATTTGTAATTTTACACTTTCCTTGAAGAATCACAATTTATTTCACAGCACTGCTCAGGTTATCAGCTGTCTAGTCCAATATTAGATCTGTTATAACAAATTGATAATAAAAAGTGACATGGTTAAATGGTCTTTTCAGAATTTGAGTGGATTTAGCATTTGTTAAGGTGTTTCTCTTGGCCTTTGTCATCAGCATTTGAACAGGCTACCAAGGGAAGCGGTGGAATTGTCATCCCTGCATGTGTTTAAAAGTCTTGTAGATCTGGAATTTAGGGATATTGTTTAATGGTGGGCTTGGAACAGAGGGTGAATTGTTAGACTTGATGATCTTGAAGGTCTTTCCCAACCTAAACGATTCTACACTGTATGTTGTCGGACCTTTCCTTTAGTGTGGAATAAGACAATCATAAACATGGTTGTCACTGAATTGATGACCCCTAGGGGTCCCTTCCAACTCCTAATGACCTGTGTAACTGTGTATCTAACTACAGGATTGACATGTAGGGTAGATTACTTAGAAAAACAAAGATTCTAGGATGGTAAAAAAGACCATGGATCCATTAAAGTCAGTTGATATACAGTACAGGGAAATCTAAAAACACCCACCTTCAAAACATGCGAGTAATTTTTGCTGCTGGGTTGTTTTGCTTTGATTAGCTAAAGGACAGAGGACGGAGAGTTACATTAAAATATTTTTTAAAAGATGTTTTCAGTNGTAGATTACTCAGAAAAACAAAGACAGATTCTAGGATGGTAAAAAAGACCATGGATCCATTAAAGTCAGTTGATATACAGTACAGGGAAATCTAAAAACACCTTCAAAACATGCGAGTAATTTTTGCTGCTGGGTTGTTTTGCTTTGATTAGCTAAAGGACAGAGGATGGAGAGTTACATTAAAATATTTTTTAAAAGATGTTTTCAGTGTCTTTCAGATTAATAAAGAGGGCTCCTGACACTTTATCAGACACTCTTTGCTTATGTAAAGAATAGTCATGTGGGGCTTCCAGATTTTCAGGAAGACACATTTGTGTGATGTATTGCATATACTAAGGATTGCACATTCAAGGGAAGCTCGCACAAATTTCCTTTACAATTTGGATGGTGATGCACCCATCCTTCAAATTATGTTACTCAGCTGATATGATATTTCTTGTTATTTTAATTAAAAGATGGATTTAATCAGGTTTCTAATCAAACCCAACGTGATAAATCAGCAGTGTACGTCTACACAATATTTTAACACGCTTTTGTTAAGTTAAAAGGTAAAAGGCTTTCTTCCTAGGTGTTTTATTCTTGACAACGTCAACAAAATATATTGCACCAACAAAAAGATTTAATTTAGATTTAATAATTTGATTACTTAGAGCAAAAAAAGTATGTAACACACAGAACTCAGATAGGCCTTTAACACTACAGTACCTGAAATTTTTTGAAACAGACGAGGATGTGTCAGGTATGGTTTGCCTACAGAAGTTGGTATCTTTTCCAAGCTACAAGTCCTGCCAACAAACTTCACCAGAACTGACAGTAGACATTTTCTGGATCCGCTGCATCAGTTTGGCCTTGACACAACAATAGTAGCCAAACACCTGAAAAAGCCAGATTTCAGTGCCTCAAAAGATTGTGTCTTCACTTGCTGATGTGCTGCTTTCAACACAAACCACTCGCCAAAAAAGGCAGAGATCAACCTCCAAATGCACACATTTTAAATTTAGAGAAAAGAAAGAAAGAAAGAAAGAAAGAAAGAAAGAAAGAAAGAAAGAAAGAAAGAAAGAAAGAAAGAAAGAAAGAAAGAAAGAAAGAAAGAAAGAAAGAAAGAAAGAAAGAAAGAAAGAAAGAAAGAAAGAAAGAAAGAAAGAAAGAAAGAAAGAAGCAGAATAAACCTGGTAGGAAGGATTAAAGCAGCACATATAATTCTGTTTTCTCTGAGAATCTGGAAAGCAACAAGTAGAAGAAAAGAGATTAAAAACTCCCTTAGCCAAAGATGTCATTGCATTCATCTGCTTAGCCCTCCCTTGCTTTATGTGCACAGACACCAGGTCAAAATGCAGTTTCAAGGCAGATATTATAAATTCTAAAATGATAAGTGGTGGGAGAGAGTGCACAAAGTTTTGGTAAAACTTTTGTACTGCTTATGTATTGCTGCTGCCTAATATTGTTTCGAGTTTCAATTGGACAATTAATTGAGAAAGAGAAAATACAACTGGAGAAGAACAAACATTGGAATGGCTTGTATATTGCACCAGGGCTGAGAAGTCTAATAGCACAAATCTTGGCTATGGATAAATTTAGACAGGAAATTACAACTAGGTTTCCAACTACCAGAGCAGTGACATTTTGCTGTATTTTATACATCCATGGATTGTACTGTTCCCTGAATGCTCCTGATGAAACCTGATGACCGAAAATGCATCTCTGAGTCACTGATTTTGAAAGCAGAGTTCTGTATCATAGGCACAGTGTTGGTTATTCCCAGGTACATTTGCTTAATTTATAGAATGTTTTCTTAGACTGCAAATCACATTATGACAGGAAATTCTTGTCCTTATTACTTCTCAATTCCAACAATATTTAAATAGTAGCCCATAAAGGCTACACTTTTTCTTGGCTGCTGGTAAAAATGTATTTGTATTAGTGACTAGACGGGTAGTCCCATAAGATAAAGCCTAACACAACCCTAACATAGCAATTTCCCCTAAGTACTTGGTACAGACACTTGCTCTGTTGTAATCGTCCTTTCCTAGTTAGAAAACTACTTGCACACATGTTTCAGATTTGTTGACTTCAACAAGAAGGAGCCAGGCTCAGACTGAGAGTTCACAATTGCTCAGTTGTTGGTTTTTTTTGGAAAATGAGACATCGAACAAAACAAATTACTTGGGAGAGCCTCAGGGAAAAAGAAAAAAAGGAAAAATAAAACAAAAAAACCCCAAATAATGTAAAAAAGAAACAAGGAGAGGAGAAAGAGTTGGTATGGATTTGTCAAGTATAAATTTAGTAAAAACTGATTCCTGTCAGTGACAGTGAAAAGGTCTTATACATTGGGCAGAAACAGTATTAGTATGATGAGCCATTTCACACAGTTTACCATGACAGCCTCATGAAATAGTCACAGACAAATCAATGATAGTACAAGACAATTAGCTAAGGCTCATTTGGAAAAGAAAAAAAGAAAGCCTACAGTTCTGGGAAATTAGACTTCTGCAGGAAAACTCATCTGCAGTGGGGGAATGACTGTTATTCATACAAAAGGGACTTACCTTATGCAAAACAGCCCTGAAATATGGTCCTCTCCTACACTGTTTTAGGTTAGAAGCAGTAAGGAAGCATTGGCATAGTGTGCAATTACATGGCGTTAATTCAGAAGAAATTTAAGCTCTGCAGTTGTCCCTCATAACAGTCAAAATATGCAATAAGTCTAAGATTCTTCCTGCTTACACAATAACAATCTAATAGTGACTTTGCTTAGCATCATATTTGTGTAACTGGACATGACCCTTGAGTCAGGACCAGGAAACTTTGCTGTTTCTGGAGCTGCACAAATTGCTCATTACTGCTTTGAACTTGGAAACCATCACAGTTGGAAACCGTCAGGCAGTTCAGATGCATGAATTACGTAGTGTAATAGGCAATCTCAATGCAGGCTGTTTACCACTGGGAAGGCTAAGCCTTACTGTAAAGAAATGGGACAAAGTCATTCTGGGACTTTTGGGAACCTGTGCCTTAAGACTTAAGCAGAGCTCGTCAAAATATCGCCTTTGGTGATTCTCAGAAAGTGATTATCTGAAGACATCTGAAAAAAAGTCCCTTGTGTATTAAGAAAACAGATGGACTCTAAATGTAGGAAATACCATAACAAGATTAAAAAGGGAGTCAGAGAATGCACTAAGAGAGTTTTACAGTAATCATCTGCCGTTTCAAAGCTAAAAGATATTAATGGAGTAAAATACTAAAATTCTGGGGTAAACCTGGAATATCAGTAGTGATATATTTTAAGTCCTCTGACCAAAATATGTCAGACCAGACAATTTCCAAAGTATGTATGTTGCCAAGTTTGTATCCATATCAAAGAACAGAGCAAAATTAAAACTGTGCTTTAGAAAAGAGGTTAAAAGAATACTGAGTGAACATAGCCTTGATTGAAATCTGGGCAGGCTAATAAGGTAAATGCCTCTGCTCTTCAAGAAGTGATGTGATTTTCTTAATATCTTCAAGTGGTCAGGATGCAATTTTATAAATGTTCAGGTGGCAGTGTTTCCAGCAGTAGAATGACCCCTATGACCATGCCTGCGGCAGCTCTTAAGAGCCCAAGACAGAAGAAAAATTCTTGTTACTGAATTGGCGAAGCTACAACTTGCAGCATCTGGATTTACTTTGTAGGTGTCCTGTTTTAATATTGACCGAGTCTGACCTTGCTTGTCCTATGAGACTGTAAGATCATAACACATAGTAGTATGGCTGCAGGTCATCAGTATTCACACCCAGAGGATTTTTCTCTCTTTTCAGGTTTCCTTTAGAAGTATTTTCTCTTTTAAAATTTAACACCCTTTTAATTTACTAAGAGACATGATTTCAGTTGATTTTTTTTTTACAGAAACCCACCACAGAAAGATTGAGTAACCTTCCTCTGATACTTTGAGCTGTAGAAAACATTCAGTATTTGTATTTAAAAGAAACATGCTTTCTTAAGTTTTAAGAGACAGAACTGAGATCAAAAAGCATTTTACCTCTTAGCAACATTTATCTTTTTCTGCAAATTCACACCTACTCTGTGTTTTTGACTACACCAGTTCTGGCTCTCCCTGCGTAGCGAGCTGTCCTATTTTCCTGAGTTTATTTTTGGTGCTTATGGTTCTGTTATTCACACACGTGGTCTTTAAACAAGCTTGTTTGAAATGCCTAGCTAAATATTCTGCATGAAAGACAATAACTCCTTTTCAGAAAAAAAACAGAGGCTTAGGCTTCATTCCTTCCACTTTCTAATTAACCTGTGAGGGCTTAGAGCACACAAAAATAATTGATTCCTTTTTATAAAATAAAATTTTTTTTTACATTTGGAAACTTAATAATGAGACCAGATACATTTGGTAGACTGTACAGGTTATTTTCATGTCTATTGTCATTCTGTTACACAAAAATTGACTTTTCTATTCCTCTTCATTGTACAGCTTTGCACTTTTACATCAACAGAAATACCAAGTTGAATTAAGACTTTCTCTAAAAGCCACAACAAGATACTTTTCTCCTATAGGCAGATCCATATAAAATATGCACTATCCATGTACTATTTCTTCTGGAATATTTCCTTTGAATCATAGAATCATGAAGATTAGAAGAGACCTCCAAGATCATCAAAGTCCAAGCATCAACCCAAAGCCACCATGCAGAGTAAACCATGTTTCCTAGTGCTTCATCTATGCATTTTTAATACCTCCAGGCATGGTAACTCCACCAACCCCCTGGGCAACCTGTTCCAGTACCTGACCACTGTTTCAGAGAAGGAAGACAATTTGCCTAATCTAAACCTCATATGGTGCAACCTGAGGCCATTTTTTCTATTGCTAGTGATTTGAGAGAAGAAACTGACCCCACGTCTCTACAACACAGATCCTGCCAAAATTCCCCAACAATAAGTTCTCCCTTCAGCTTCCTTTTCTCAACCCTTTTTGTAAACTTTTAATCACTTCTCACAGATCCTGCCAAAATTCCCCCTACTGCCCAGGGGCATAATTGTAACTCAAAATGACCCTGTGTTCCCATCTTGTGCTTTTTAATACTAGCCTTACTTCAGTTGTGCTTCATATGTTTAGGCTGAAATAAGGCAAGACATTGGTGCACATGCAAGATTAAACAGAATAATGTGGAGTTTGTTAGCAAATGTCATTACTATCCACTGCCTATCAAGAGAGGTCCTAAGCATTGAACTCAGGCTGTATTTGAACACTGCCAAAAGCAAACAGAGGTGTATCACATCCAGATTGATCAGAGAAGGGAGTGATTCAGATCTGTGGATTTGCTTAGGTTGAATTGAGGAGAATTACAGCACAGGTCCACATGAAAGTCAAGTTTACTGAAGGTACTAGCTGCTATCATCAAAGAATAGAGCAGAAAAAGAGGGAAAACAGAAAATAAATAAGAGGTTAGATCACTCCCGACTGCAACAATATCTGGTGTACTCTGACCTCCCCCCTGCAAATTGGCTCTGCAGATCTCTGGTGTTTTCAGACATCTTCTTAGTTTCTCAGTGTAGTCAGCTTCATGGGTAGGGGTCTAGGGGTTGGCAGTGATTAGTTCCCCTTCAATTCCTCAGCTTCCTAGATCTTTAGTGTCTCTGGCTGTCCTTTTGTCAGTTTCTTGGCATTGCCGCAGGCTGCAGGGCACTGATGATTCCCTGACACTGTTTGAATCCCTCTTTTTATCCCCTACTGCCCAGGGGCATTTTCTTCACCCCCATTGATACTGGGAACTTTGTTTTCTCGGACTCAGACAAAACAGCAGCAAATATGTTCTTGAGAGAACCCCATCACATTCCCACAGCATCAGCATACTTCTGCACACAAACCAGCAGTGTCTTAGAGCCTGCCCGTTCTGTTCTCACCACAGAATGCATATCTCTTTGCCACGTGTACGGCCTCTCACCCTGCTCACAAGTTATCTTCTGTTTGCTCAGAATCACTTGAGCGATCTCACCTGTTGTTAACCAGAACCTGATAATGTGGTGATAGATGTGGTCTCCTTTAGGTTTAGCATCTGTTTTGCCTAATTGGAAGGGGGAATAGGTTTGTCTTCTATGTACCACGAGGGCTAAAAGAGCTTTTTATGAAGGGTCTCAAAATCTTTATCTTATAATAACGATATTTCCTATAGTATAATTTTACCTTTATAATAAACAACATTTTACTGATTGCTGATAATAATAAATATTTCATTTTCTTGGTCTTAAAAGTTGGAGTGGCCTTTTAAAATTGTATTTGCTCTTTCTAGAAGACTATTGCAGTTATTGTTCCTGTTTCCCTTCAACCATTATTTACGTACTTCTCAGTTTCCTTCTCTTCCATCCTGTGTGTGAATTGCTGTGTGAATCGCTGAAGCATAACGCAAAGAGCTACAGTTACCAGCTCCCTTTGGGGAGTGAGAAGGAGGAGACAGGAAGGCTTATTTTATAACAGTTGTATTTCTGAAATAAAAGAAAATTAACTTTGTTATGGAACCAGCAGGTTTAAGAACAATCTTCTTTAAAGACTGTCAGCAATATAAACTCAAGCTGATACTTTTACATTACTATTTCATTTTTCCTTTCTTTTTCCTCCTAGTTCGTTCTAGTTTTCCCTTTCTGGAGGAGAGGTGAGCAGAAATAATTAAGCCCTTCAACTTAGACCTTTATACAGTTATCATGCTGCTCTCTAAAATGTTTCAGAGAAAGATGAAACCTGTGCTAAATTTCTTCAGACCAACAGTAAAAAGGGGTTTGCTTGGTTTTATTAGGGTTTTGTGGTTTTTTTGGGAGGAAGGTGGTTTCATACTTAAAAATAAGTCTATTTTTTATTACTATTAATACAACATTTTAAATAAATTGAAGTATAACCATCCCAAAGGGTTTGCATAGAAATAGCAGACTGGGGTAGGTAAAGAAGAAAATCAAGTGGTTTATTCTTAAAATGCAGTGGAAATTGTCTGGAAACTGGGAAAGATCTGGAAAGAGATAGCATACAATACACTTTATGGATGGATAACTCCATTCCTGTGTTCACATAGAAGCTATAAGGCTTTATCCTGTTCAAATCCCATGAATGTAATTAGATGACTGATGCTTCTTGGTTCAGCCAAAACCAAACAAAAAAGAAGGGCTTTGAAAATTAATAGATGACAAATATTTGTGAAACTCCATTTACTACTCTTAATGTTATTTTATTTCATTAACTGGAAAGCAGGACTAATTCCTTTTGTACTCATTACTGGTGTCAGTCAAGAGGAACTGTTGCATGAGCAGATTAAACTTGTCATAAAAGAGAGATGAGTGAAAAATCTGGGCATGCATGAAGCTAGCTAAAACCCAACTCTTTCCCAGCTATTCCTCAGACACCCACAGGCTGATCAGCCCGTAAAATTTAAAATTTGTTTTCCTTCTGTAATCCTCTACGATATTTGTCCACTTGCATACGATTGTTCTGAGTTGCCAATTCATACCTGACAGCTCATCTAAATATGTTAACCCAAATACCTGCCATACAATAGATATATATCCACTAAGGCTTTGACACTGGTCTAGTGTCACCTCTTTGCTACTTGCCTTTTGAACACTGACCTCTTTTTTCATTCATAAGCCGTCAAAGTTTATTCTTATATTAAAATATTGTTCACATACAGAAGTACACTGGATACAAACACATAATTAATATCTATAGTGCAAGATGCTGAATTAGGATCTGTGAACTCTTTGGGTTACTGGTGAAGAACATCACATTTTGAGGGACGGAGAAAAAACAGGAGTGGAAGTTATATGTGCACATTTGCAGGGCCTGTCATGGTTTGAGGCTGGGTAAAACACTAGATCAATGACAGATGCTCTCTATTAGCACCTACCTCTCTGCTAAAAGAAAATAATTAGAGTTAAGGTATTTCTTCTCTATTAGCACCTACCTCTCTGCTAAAAGAAAATAGAGTTAAGTTATTTCTGAAAAAACCCAAACGTTATAGAAATATTTGTATGTTGAGAATGCACTCACACAAACATAGGAGGACGGTTATTTTGAACTATTGTAAGGTTTTAAAAAATATAGTTAACTGGAAAAGAGGCAAACAGTTTTGTAAAGGGGCTGTTAGAAACAGAAATGGATATGTAATTTCTTGGCAAATTTCAAACTTCATAATGATTTTTTGATAGCTGACACCTATCAATGTGAATCTGGTGGCTCACTCTAATGATTCTTTATCTACCTGAAATATATCTTAAATCAGATCTTAAGATTTGTTTTGACTGGGCTCAGGTAATACAGTGATGTAAGGATTCAGAATCCAGGTATACTTTATGAGGGCAAATATTTCCTTGGAAGAAATAAATGAAAGAAATTGGAGCTTCTTGCCGTTGTGAATTGGAAGCCCTGACACTACATAACTATATGCAGGATGATTTTCAGAGGTTTAACAGATCACTAAAGACATGCTGTTATCTTCCAAAGGAGGGCCCTGAGGCCATTCAGTTGCTTTAGCTTTTAAAAACTGAGCTCGTTTTAAAGCTACTTTTAAAAGTGTACTAGAGCTAAACTTGACTGAAACAGTAGGAATGATATTACTGGGACTTGAATTAATTCCCTTCATTCTCCTGCACATTCCCTATTTGGTCTTGGATGTGTTTCCATTTTTCATCTCCCTTTTTTAAAAGTGGAATAATGGTGGTATCATCATAAAAAAACTTGGTTAAATGGGGTTGTATTACTGTACAATAAAATCTGGGATGATATTAATAGCAATGAGCATAGAATGCTGCAAAGACTGATGGAATAATTTAGAATGGAGGTAATCTTTTTGTGTGTGTTTGGGGGGGTCATATGGTCTAATTCCCTGCCTAAAGAAAGGTTAACTTAAAAGCTATCTCAAATTGTTTAGACCTTTGTGTTAACTGAGAACTGTCTAACCTATAACAGTTTCTAGGAAATAGTGTTCTTGGTGGATTTAATAACATTATTTTAACATACATTTACATAATAGTTATTGTTTTGGAGTATGTTTCTGTAAAGAATACTAACAATACAATGATTCTTTATGAAAAGCAACTAGTACTAATTTCTATAATCAGAAGGATTGAGTTTACACCCCTTAATTTACACTGTGTTTCCTCAGAAGTTTTCTTTCTGTCTTCACAATGACTCTGTAGGGTCATTATCAAAAAGCATGGTAAGTCTATCTTTTACACTTTTCAGTAGTGTAATTACAGTGGATGCCTGTAAAGTGTAGGAGATCTGCTGTGAATCTGTTGAGTTTCAGACACCTTCATAGCATTCTGCAAATGAAACACTCCTGGTTATGGTTGTTCATAGCAATATACTTCTCTTGTGCTGACCTATTTATTACCAGCTGCTGCACATCTCCAAATAGATAATCAATCCTTACTTTTTAACACTTTGAAGTGTTATATTAGGGTGCTGGACAGGGTGACAGCAATTCAACACAAATGTCACAGAAGTACAAAATATATTCTTATCTGCTAGTTGTTCTGAAATATACACATGTAAAAGTGTATGGAAGTCAACACAATATGCACATCTGAAAAATATTTCAAATAATGTCAGAAGAATTTGAAGTGCATGCAGAATATACCTTTGATCTCATTCATCAACAATGTATTCTAGAGCTTTCTTGCTATATATAATAAATATGGACCTAGTCAATCATCACTGAATATAACATGTAATGATCTTGTTAAGTATTATACTTCAGAATTATAAGGACCATTCTTAAAAGATTATTCTTTAGTAGTCTTTGTCTTCTCTGCTAAGAAAAATGACTCTAAATTGTTCCAGTAAATTAATTGAAAACAGGAGACAATCTACATATCAAACACTAGCTTTACCCTCTAAAAATAAGAAAGCTATTAAAAACATAACAATATTTCAGGAGGTAAATGTCATCTTCCCTTCTTACAGCTTGCAATTGTGTGTGAATGTGAAGAGATAAAAGCCTTATGAGAGAACAGGTTATCTTACTGCAGCAAGCAAACAAAACAAACCAGAACAAAACATCCCAAACAAAACACAAAGCCATGAGAAGATAAGCAAAAGAGAGCTTTGAGCTGGTAACATCTTCCCCTGGGTAAAGGCTAGGTAGCAAAGATTTTCTAGCTTCCTTCATTAGTAAATGTAAAAACACCATTAATGTATTTGTACTGAGTTTAGCTGGGATGGAGTTGATCCTCTCCATGACATCTCCCAGTGCTGTGTTTGTGGAGGTAGCTGGAGGTGTTTGTAACACACTGGTGTTTTGGCTGCTGCTGAGCAGCGCTCGCATAGGACCAAGGCTGTGAGATTTTCTTTCCTAACATTCTCCCCAGTTGAGGAGAGCTGAGGGATGGGCCAGGCCAGCTAACCCAACCTGATCAAAGGGATATTCCATACCATATGATGTCAGCCCTGGTATAAATACCAGGGGAAAGAAGGAATTGGGGAGGGCGTTCATTTTCCAGAGCAACTGCTACAAGTACCTAGGCACTGCTTCTTAGAATAGTGTCTAACACCTTCTACTGATGGGAAACAGAGAATAGTCTTTATTATTTGCTTTTGCTTCTGCATGTGGCTTTTGCTTCTGCTTTATTCAACAACTGCTGTCTTAATCTGCTAGAATCTCATTACATTTTTCTCTACGCTGTCCATCCAAGAAGAGGATTGATAGAGCAGCTTTGGTGGGCATCCCATTCCCAGTCAGGCCAAATCACAAGGATAGTTTTTGTTGCTGAATTTGGGAATGACAAATCTTTCACAAGTGATTTGCACTCTTCTCAACTGAAGTGACCAACCAAGAAACAGACGTGAATAGCAATTTCATAATCTCTGAAAAGCTTTATTAAATAAGAGCATTGTTTTCCCTATACCTTAGTTATCCTTGGTATTCAGAGAAGAGAATCTCCTATTTCTCACTTCAGATTCTTCCATTCACTCTACAGGGTTGTCACATTTTGAGGGTACCAATGGGTCTTCTCATACATTTGCCTGAGCACTTCAGAGTCAGTGGGGCCAAATCTTCACAGTACTATGCAATCTGAGTCTCTCAATATATCTGTGGTCTTAGCAGCTAAATTTCATTGAAACTCACAGAATTAAGAGACCTCAGTATAATTAAATGGGAGAAGTTAATCTTTGTGCTAAGGGATCAGATCAGTTAGAAAGAGCAACATTTGTTCCTGCCCAGTCCTTACAAATGGCAAAATATACCTTCTGCAGGTGTGAACTATTGGTGTGGTTTACTGAAGTGACTTGTGGTAGAATACTCTGTGCTACCATGGTAGGAGCAGCTCTTTTGCTCTTTATGACAAAAATTGTCCCAGTGGTTGCTTTTTGAAAAGTAATAAACTGACAGAAGACTAAGATATGCCCAAATAATTATACTTCTAGTAGCCACAAGATTCACAGTCAGAAACTAAGAAATCCCAGAATAAAGATGAAATTTTATTTCTATAGATACACATATATTTATATATACAAATCACATACACTTTTAGTGTACAACTTAATGTGTAGGGAATTAATACAATGGGAATTAAACATTTAATCTTACTGCTTTTTTGCACCTGTCCTAAGAATTCCCACTGACTATTTTCCAAGGAAATACATAATACAGCAAAAATGGCTTTTATATAAAATCTCTAAGCATATTACCAGAGCAGTGAGGTGATTTTATTGATGTGATAAATGCTTAGGACTCATGTGAAGACATGTGAACTATGATTTTAAATATAATATAGGCAATAAGCAGCTTGGAAATGGTTCTAATCAGTATCTGTACAGTGAAGAAGGGACAAATAAATAGAACAACTTTAATGTCTCAATCCCTCAGCATAGAACATCACTGCTCAGCAGGTTTGTCTCACCTTGGATAAAAATGATTGGGATCTGCTTTAGGTTGTTTGTCAAAGTCCCTATGAACAGCAAAAACATAGCTGCATCCAGAAAAGAGTTCATCCCATTCACCTCAAATACTCCTGGCAGAATGAAATTAGTAACTCACTAGAATTGTTTTTAACCTTGTCTTCACTTTAATGTGAGCCTCAGCAACTACCCAGGACAGGGTACTGAACTTCAGACAGCTGATGAAAGACGAACAGTTGTCTCAATTCCTCCTAGTTAATGATCAGAAAGTCATCAAATTGCACCCACTTTCAGAGATGCATTTTGTCTCATAGTGTCTAAGGAAGTGGGTGTTGGTCTCTCAAGCAGCAATGATAGGACAAGATGAAATGATCTTGCTTTACATGGGGAGGATTAAGTTATACATTAGGAAATACTTGTCCATTGCAAGGGCAATCAGGCATTGCCCAGGGAGGTGATTGAATCATTCGCTGTCTGTGGACATATTTAGAAGTCCTGTAGATATGGAACTGCATGATGTGGTTTAGCAGTGGACTTAGTAAAGTTAGGTTAATGATTGGACTCTATGATCTTAAAGGATTTTTCCAACATAAATGATTCTATGAATTCTATGATTCTAATAGTCATGGCTTTGAAGGAGGGTGAAAAAGCCTTAACCAGGTTTGTCTGTGTTTCTGTCCCCATTGAGAAGGTTGCTTCTAAGACTGAGAAAGCAGTCTAAGAACCAAAACCTAAATGTGCATATCTGACTGTAAAATAGAAACAATAGTTGAGTATTTCTTTTTTCATTCTTGTTTAAAATAACAATCTTCTTAGACTCTTACTGGACTGAAGTTTTATTCCGCTTTTTTTAAAAAGTTTCTGAGAAAATAGAAAAAATATAAAATTTGGTTTTTTTATTACAGTTTTATTCAAGGCCCTTCCTAAAATATGCATTATCAATATTGGCCCTTACTGTATTTCTAGACAGTTAAAGATTAATTTTGCCTTTAAAAACAGTCATATCACCCGTGTTTCAAAATATGACTTTGTCCAGCTGTATATCTGCAAATTCTCATCTTGATCAATATGTAACATGACTTTGAAATTACAGTCAGTCATGTCTGCCAGGAGGTCTGTCTCATTTTATTCTAGACTGAGCACTGTAACTTCTGAGTGTTTCTTTTGAGATCTGGATTTCCACAGCTACCTTCAAGGCTCAGAGGTACTTTATCATTATAATATAGAGGAAAGTATTAAGCTGTGGAATGAATATATGAATATGTGACTATTTGCCCAGTCTAGTATAAGGTTACTGAAGTCATAGACAAGAAGGTATTCTGTAGAAATGAGAATTTTTGTCAAAGGTGACTACTGAAGGGCATTCTGAACACATGAACAATGCCTTCTCTTCTCCCAAAACAATTAACTTGAAGCTATAGAAAGCAGCTGTGTCCAACCTTTCCTCAGAACTGCTGCACCAGTCTCTTTCCATATTTCCTAAATCTTCACCTCTGTGGCACATCTCTGGAGTCCTTCGGAAACCAGTAATTATTTTGAAAATCTAAGAGTGATGCATTGGGCTGTAAAGGAGAAAAATGAGTTGTGAGAGGCAGAAGATGAGGGATGAGAACAAAACCTACCATTCTGTAAATTTTAATCTTCCGTTAGCTCTTGAGAATTTTCCTGTTTTCTACTGATTATTTCCTAAATTTGCACAGGGCTCTAATTTCTATATTTCCCATAGTATGGTTAGAAGATTAGTGAACTCAATGGAAACATAATTAAAAAGCATTTTGCTTTCCTTAGATTCATGCAAACTCCTTTGTACTGTGTCATCCTTACAGTTCACTGAAACGTTTCTGTAACCAACAAAGCAAAACCATTGAGGTCAGTGGTTGTGTGTCACTTTATTTTCATATATCATGAGTCATTGCTCTGGGAAATGCCTACAAATCCAACTGATATCTTACAGACTTGATTTTGATTTCATGTGGTCCATGGTTCTTTTCAAAAAGTGATACAAAATTCAAGTTTTTCTAATAACAGTCCAATGTCACTGCTTTCAGGTAAGACAACATGTCAGCTAACAAAACAAACACTGATTGATAGAACTAAAAAATAACCTGGAGATAATTGGTCTCTGTTTCTATCTTGTTTAAACCATAAAATCCAATTTACCATTGTGACTTCAAATTAAACTGGGGAAATGAGACTGTATGCAATCACATCTGCTCATGTTCTGTGGCCAGCATGCAGCCTGAAACTCTATTTTCTTATTTAAAATATGACTGTTGCTAAGAAAGACCTTTTGACAGCTGTCACTGAAAATTAGACGTCCTTGACAACCATGTCTATGTTTATTCCAGCAGCAGTGACACGGTTCATAGATTAGGTCCAGTAAATATGATTTGAAAGTATGACAACTTTGTTAGAATTGCTTTGGATTTCTTAACAGAGGTGCACCAGTGCTCTTTAACCACGAGGAGACAATACATTACTTTGTGTGTACTTGATATGGTTTATTTCCAGTTTGAATGAGTGCAGAATAAATCTGTCTGAATGCTTTTATATGAAACTCCTCTGTTAATTGTAATGAAAGTTGTTCACTGTCATAATCTAAGCCAACAAGCTTAAAAACCAAGTTAATGCATGATTAGTGACTATATGAAACAGGACTTTACAATAAAAACCATGGATCTTTCAAGGCTCCTCTGCATAAATTATAACATCTTTTTCTTTCAAGGTGCTTTTTTCCACCAAAGAACACAGTACCCTAATAAGTACCAGGCAGCAGCAAGCAGCTGTATTTTACCAGACTTCTATGAACAAAAAGAAAAGACATGGTGCTCTTACCTGAACAGATGGATAATTTACAGCTCTAGCAGTGTGCTGCTTTTTTAAGCTTAAGCGTTGTTTTATGTTCGGTACACAACTTTTGGCTACTTCAGTAAAAAGTCTGAACTAGTCTCTGTCTGCTCAGAAAATCTTATGCACACCCAGTATCATAGAATGGTTTAGGTTAGAAAACACCTTCAAGATCATCAAATCAAAGCATTAACCTAAGTGTACCAAGCCCACTGCATGACTTTTAAACACACCCTATAGTATTGATTCAACCACCTTCCTGGGCAGACTGTTCCAATGCTTGATGACCCTTTGAATAAACAAGATTTTCCATCTTCATGCAGATGTGGCTAAAGGCAGGAATAGACTATGTGAAAAAACAGGACAAGTTTGTCCTAGCTCATTGAACAGCAAGGGAGAGCTGATGGTTCTGTTTCAACAAAATAATAGAATCTATATTAATGAAAAATGTAATTCAATGATTTTTTAATGTAGTGATATTAAGATCAGCATATTAGACTTCAATTTTTCATGTAAAAACCCTTCATTTTCCAGAAAGAAAATTATATATTAATTTATTATTTTTGTTAACCTCATCTCACCCTCTCTCCACTGTAAGGAAGTGTCTGAAGATGCCTCATTAGTTTGAGACATCCAAAATGTGGTAACTATTCACTATTTTGAAGAATAAACAGTAAACATGCATTTCTGAAATTCTTCAAGTATACAAAGTATCAGAATCTCAAACTACATACAGTAAACCAGATGATTCCTTTTCTTTTTGGGATTGCATAGATTTTACTTTTAATCATGTGTTTTAACTATTAGCCCGTAAATCTGGGGACCGCAAAACTAAAAAGATACATAAGTATGTAGACCACTTTCTGCAAATTCACACTGGTAAATAAAGTCGTGTGGTAAGGCAGGACTTTAACTGTTTTAAGAAAGTGGTTAAATTTCAGGGAGATTGCACTGAAAGCTTTCTCCAGACTTCCCTAAGTATTTTAGAAAATGCAGTTTAGCAAATGCCTCTTCACTTTCTCATGAGGCAATAGGAAACTGAGAGGACATTTGAAATAGGGATAGGGCAGGAGTGTACTCAGCTATTATATCTGAGCTCAAATTAAAAAAGAAATTGTCCAAGTACAGTGGTGAATCATGTCTTTCTGAAAATTAGGTTCTGCTTAGAGGCATTCATCACATGCTTAGAGATCTTTATAATCAAAATGATGAAGAAAGTATCTTCTCACTGAAGTACATGGAAGTCTAATATCCCCAAAATACTGCATTATTTTTTTCCACCTTGTTTTCCTATGACATTTTCAGTGCATGCATTGACACTTTCTCATAGAACTCTTGAGGTATGGAAAGAATATGTGACTCTGCCAGACCATGATGTTTTCCTTAAATATGTGGTGTTAAAAGTTTAGTTAACTTCATAAGTGTTGGTAGTCTAAAAACAGATGTTTCTTTCTTCCTGATCAATAATTTCCTTGGTTGCTCACTTTTCCATTATTTGAATAAAGTCTCATCTTCCTTGTAAGCTTTTACCAAAAACATCTTAAAAAAATTATTTACTTATTTCACTATTGTTGGCTATCAGGCCTCAGATTTGATTACGCATAGTGCAGCAAGTGGTACTACTGCTTCAGATCAATAACAACAGTCATTTTTTTGAGAAATATATAGCTTATGACATAGTCCATATCTTTACATCAGGGTACAGTGTTCCTGCTATGGAATCACTAGTACTGGATAATATCAGAACTTGCTTGGATGAAAACATGCTTACCTGCTCTAGTGTAAGGAATAGGCCTGCTTTTATTGGGAAGCTGGACCAGGTGTTCCCCAGCTGCTGCTTTTAGCCAGTACTAAATACATGGTCACGGTCTGGTTGGGTTTTTTACTTTAGCCATTGATGGTTAGATGAAGTCTCATAAAGGCACATGCAACCATCTCTAAGTGACCAATTTAATCAGGTAATTCAGATGGCTCTTGTTCTTGAGCATCATCTAAGGGAGTCAGGACTTCTAATTGATCTAATATGTTTATAAACTAAGTTTATAAAGAAATCTGCTTATAAATTAAGAATATTAAATAAGTATTGTAGCTAAAGTAGATCCTTCGACTTCAGTGTGGCAAATATTTCCCATGTCTTCAAGTACATCCATTAAATTGACTGACATACTTTGCCTTTATATTCCTAAGACAAGTGGAAGTGGCCCCAGGCTGAGCCAGGGAAGGTTTTGAATCAATGAAAGGACCACTAAAAATTTCAACAGTCTGCTCAGGGAAGGGATTGGGTTGCCATCATTGGAAGTAATTAAAAGATTTGTAGATGTGGCACCTAGGAACATGATTTAGTGCTGGGTTAGCAATTGGACTCGATGATCTATTCCAGAACCTAACATAACCAGTACAAGAAACCTAACACAAAAGCTGGATATTGCTGTGACGTAAGGAAAATAATTTGTGAGGAATAATATTTTCCCAGGCCTTGAATCAGAGCTCAGAAAATAGTATTTTGTTTGATTGGTTCATTCATTTAAAATTGTATCAGTCTTTAAAAACATACCCAGAGAACATAAGGTTTGTGTGTTACAGTCCTTCTGGTTTGGTCAGGTAAAAGAATCTATAGATAATGGCTTATCTGACAGCAACTTAATTTTACTTTCTGGTTTTGTTTTTTTTTTGTAAAAGGCACAGTTATCAGTTCTCAAAGTTTAATCTTTCTAGTAACTGAACAATCACAACACATGGCATAAAATTTCTGTGATCATGAATGTGTTGACAGAAAAGCTGACCAGAAGTTATCTTCAATAGGATCACCTCAGGAAGAGTTATGAAATGGAATAAAAATTTGCTGCCACCGGCAAATATATTTGCTACTATTTCAGTGTCTGGGGAAAAACTGAGAAGTCTTCCAGTTATGAAGCTTCGTACATGCCTGACTGCCAGGCATGCTGACTACGGCATAAACCAAATCTATAGATGTTTTTTCCTAAGTTCTCATAAAGCCTGAAGGCAGCACTTTTCCAGATGATGGTGCTTATGTCCTACAGGAGGCATCCATCATACCATAATAAGCTCTTCCTGTTGATTTATTTCTTACTCATCTGGCAGTTCATTCAATGTAAACTTTCAAACTTTAGTAATCAAGTTATTATCTGATAGCCTGTCATGGCAAATTTGTACTGGACAATGAGTTAATTTGGACAGTATTCAGGCTAGTGGCCTTAAACATCCAAGGTCCTATATACCACAAATATATTTGATGACACCCTAAAGGCAACATCAGAAGTCTATCAGAATTAGCATTTTCTTCTTGCAATTTTCTTCACATTTGCTACAAATTTATCACATATGTTCCTTAAATTTTGTATACAAATCATTAATGAAGAAGCGTCATCTTGAAATGTATATTCATCTGTGCTGCAGGAAGCACTGTGGGTTCCTGCCCTCCTCAGAATTTATCCAGCAGAGAAGAATTCGTGCAGCCACAGAATAAATAATACTTCATGCAGAGCAGTTTCTGCAACAGAAAACTTCTTTAAAAACATCAGTAGATTAATAACTTGCAGCTTTGCTTGGAAAAGCCCTCAGTAATGGCAGCAACATGCAAGTTGTGATAAAAAGTGCTGTATCCCACAACTTCTCTTTATTCATAGGGATTTCCTCAATACTCCAGAGTAAAATGATATGGGATTCTAATATGATAGTATTTCCTCATCAAAGTTCAGTGTCTTCAAGTTATAGTACACAATTTTCCTAAAGCAGAGACGCAATCTGAATAAGAATGCAAGTCTCTTGGTTTCCCTTTTTTCATCTTCATTATAATATTGCTGTTTTTCCCCATGTATTTGCATAGGAATTGATGGGACAAGCTCATTCAAACACCATGCAAAATTTGTTCAAAATATACACAAGTACTATAACTAATAAAATACTATTCCAGGCAGTTGTTTGATTTTCCCATCCTGACTACAGCTTTTCCAGTACCTTTTCTCTGTTTTGTTCTCAGTCCCTGCATAGCTTTTCCTCTCCTCAATGTTTCTTGTGGAGCAACACAGCAAATACCCTAGCAGATTCTGAGATAAGTAGATACTGTCTGGTCTGTCACATCCCAATTGGTCAGAGAAGGGAGTGACATGGGTTTGTGGATTCCCTTGGTTTGAACTAAGGAGACTTACACCATACACATAAATCAAGTTTACTTATGTTACCAGACACTGGACTCAGAGAGTAGAGAAATCGCTAGTTACTAGATGCCTAACTCAGAGTAGAGAAGAGGAAGAAGGAAAAGTGAAAAGGTAGATAAGAGTTTGATCACCACTCTGGACTGCATTGATGTCCAGCCTGCTCTGGTCTCCCTATCCTTGGTCCTTGGCTCTGCAGATCTCTGGAAATCTCTTTGGGTTTTCTGCCTGTCTTACTAGTTAGTTTCTCAGCATAACTGGCTTTGTGGATGAGGGGGATGGTGGTGGTGATAGGTGATCAGTCTCTCTTTGCTTCCTCAGATTTGCAGATTTCTGGTGTCTTCCACCGTCCCTTCATCAGTTTTTTTGCAGGCTGGAGGAAGCTGATGGCTACCCTGCACTGTTTGAATCCTTCCTTTTATCCCCTGCTGCCAGAGGCATTTTTAATTCATTCCCACAGTGGTGAGTAAGTTCTTGAGAGATGAGAACTCATCATGTTCTCTCTGCACAAGCATAGTTTTGCTGATAAACTGTGTCTCAGAACCTGCTCATTTGCTCCCACTAGAGTGCTTATCTCTTTGCCAGATGCACGGCCTCTTGTGACCTCTTTGCTTACACATTATCTTAAATTTGCTTGCTCATGAATTATATTCTATTTGCTCACAATCATTTGAGCCAACTCACCTGTTGTTACTCTGTCTTGACAAGGTCAGCTTACATAAATGGACTGATTGACCTGTGATAGCACAAGAGCAAAGCATCTAAACTTTTAACTCCTTTTTGCAACTTTTTCACCCTTTTTTTTAGCCATTTTGAAAAAAAGTTCCCAAAGCCACCTTTTCTCCACTGTGGAAAATTCCAACTCTCTCAGTCTATTCTCACAGCAGAAGGGTTCCATTCCTGTGATCATTTCTGTGGCCTTCTCTGGACCTTCTCCAACAAGCTCATGTTCTTTTCTGCTGAGGACTCTGGAGATGAATGCAATCCTACTGGTAGGGTTTCACCACAGATTCACAGAATCATTAAGGTTGGAAAGGACCTCTAAGATTATCAAGTCCACCCAACACCTCCATGTTCACTAGACAAAGTTCTACATCTACTTTCCTTTTGAACACCACTAGGAATGGGGACTCCACCACTTCCCTAGGCAGAACTTCCCTGTTCCAATATTTTGCTACTCTTTCACTAAAGAAACCTTTCCTAATTTCTATTCTGAGCTTCCCCTGGCACAACCTGTATCCATTTCCTCTTGATTCTGTCTGTCATCAGTTATTTGGGGAAAGAAGTCAACACCAGCCTCCCTACAGCCCCCTTTCAGGTAGTTGTAAAGGGAAATAAGGTCTCCCTGAGCCTTTTCTCATAAGATATGTTCTTCCATCACTTAAGCAGCTTTGTTGCCCTTATCTTTACTCACTCACCACAATGTCTTTCTTATACTGTGGTGCTCAAAACTGGACATTGTATTCAAGATTTAGTCTCACCAGTGCCAAGTACAATGGCATGCTCAGTTCCTTACTGCTGCTGGACATGCCATTTTTTATACATAGAAGCATTAGGGACTGGAAGGGACATTAAAAGTTCATCTCATCCAATCCCCTTGCCACAGCATGATCACCTAGTTGCACAGGAACATATCCTGACGTCTTGAACGTCTCCAGAGAAACATGCAAGGATGCTGTTGTCCTAAGCAGCAGAATCACCCCTCCTGACCTGCTAATGCAGCCAAGGATATAGATAGCTTTCTGTGCTGAGAGTACACATGAAGGTACAAGACAGGCCATGAATATTTACACCCCACTACTCACATCGCAAATATCCAGTTGATGAACTACATGAATAATTAGGATAAATGTAAAAATTTATTTTACTCTACATGCATGTCTATTGTCATAGGTGGAGCTTTTCAGTCTCCAGATAATTTGGCTTCAGAAATAGCTTTCTCCTGTTTGCCCAGGAACTAATCTTTTACATTTGCTTCCAAATTTCTTCCTGTGTTTTCTATGACACATTCCTTCAATATGATTTTCACCACCAAAGCACTGAATTTCATAGAAACCTGTATGGTGTAATTTATGTCTCAGGGCTGCAAGCACCATTTAGAGAAATATCTACTATTAATAATACAATCTTGTTCAGCAGGTTAATGGCTCAGACAGAAATACATCTGAGAGCTATTGTACAGAAATCCACTGTATTGCATGTTCTCCTGATTGTTAATAATAAGAAGCAGACTTGGTTTTTGAATCTTATGATTTAGTATTCAAACCTTGAGGAAGAAACATATCTACAAGGAGAAATTCATGAACCTGTCTTTCCTCTTGGGTGCAGTATAGGATATTTTTAATTTTTTTCTAAAACTATCATAATCTGATTTTCTCTTTAGAAGAAAATGTCAGTGAAAACAATGGTCTTTTTCCATATCATCTGCAGTTCAGATCATAAGAATCATGAATTAGTAGTTAAAACAGGGTAATAAACATTTTCTTGCACAATGATTCCAGCAGTCATACCCTGTTATCTCGGTCTGTGGGTGCAGTTTTTCTCCTCTTACTATAAAGAGCACATGCTCCCTTTGCATATTATGGATATCATCTAAAGCCCACTAAAAGGTAAAATTTTCACCTGGCTTCAGACTATCTATAAATAGAAGAGCAACTACTCAGGACAAAGTCTTTAAGCACTCAATTTTGTGCAGATGTTAAAGGTCCATGATTCCAGATTTTATCTCTGTTTTCAAATGTAAGTGTGGATTCAGATACAAATTATACTTATAGCCCTATTTTAATTTGCGTGGTGAATATATTCTGGTTTGAGCAAAGGTATGAGGAATGGAAAAAGATACAGAAAAGCTGTTTACAGAAAGTGCTCCTTTCAAGTACAGCCTGAAAACTTTTGTCACTGCATTCATTGAATTCTTGATCACAGAATGGCTGGGGTTAGAAGGAACATCAGACATCATCTAGTTCCAACCCCTTTGCCATAGGCAGGGACATCTCTCAGAACTCAGATCTCTAAGACCTTTGTCCAACCTGGCTTTGAACACTTCCAGGGAGGAGGCCTCAGCACCCTCACAGTGAGGAAATTTTAGCTTGAAGCCATTTCTCCTTTTCCTACTGTCAGATCTGGATCTCAGGAAAAATGAGTGACTCAGGTTCATGGATTCCCTTGGGGTTGAATTAAAGACACAGACTCCATAAGTATGACAGTATCACAGTAATGATAAATCTGGAAAAGACCTTAAAGATCATCCATTTCAACCTATAACCAACCAAGTAAACCTAAACATCTGACAGCTAGATCAGGCCTCTCAGCACTTCACCCAGACTAACCTTGAACACCTCCAGAGATGGCAACTCGACCACCTCTGTGGACAGCCCGTTCCAAAACCGGATCACTCTTACAGTGAAAAACCTTTTCCTAATGTCAAGTCTAAACCTCCCCATGAGGGATGATCCAACATGTCCTTTTTCTACTGGTGACTCCAAAACTGGATGTAGTACTTCATGAGAGATATCACAAGAAAAGATGCCTTCAGTTTGCTGTCTTCAGTTCCTCACTGCTGTGAAGGCTTCAGTGGCTGTGGCACAATCCAACAAGTAATCTTTGGTTTTGCCCTATGTAAATGGCTAATCCTCTAAATCATGGATGCGATGACCTCATAGTACTCAGGGTTTTGTCTGCTAATCCTATAAGGAAATAGAAACTTAATCTGTAAAAAACATCCCCTAATTGCTCTGTTTTTAGTAGTTTTTAATTTCTTTGTGAGTAATTCTGGGCTTTAGTATCACTGTTCAACCTCATAAGATCTGATATATATGTAACATGTTTCTTTCTGCTTTAGCAAGGGGGTTTTTCTGCAATCAGGCCCTTTTAGATAGATTCAGCATTCATATATTACATGGACTTCAACCAATTTGGTGACCCAGAGTGCTACTGAAGAGTCATTATGGTTTAGTGCCCTCACATTACCTCTGGTCTTAGACAGTGGTTTCAAGGTCTGTTCAGGTACATAAACCATAAATTAATCAAAAATATCTGCATTAGAGACACTTTTATAAAGCTTACCATTTTTATAAAGCTATCTGTGGTAAAATTAGAATAGCACTTTTGGAAGCTCTTGGTTAAAATTAATCTTTAGATGCAGCAAAATAAAGTTGAAAAATTACAATAGTTGTGAATCTGAATGACAAATCGTGGAATAGAAAGAAGATTTAAGAGCAGTGTTGAGCAAATTTTATTTTCTAGTTCTCAGCTAGGGTTATAGCTGATGCTTGTGTTGGCTTTAGTGCAGCCTTTAAAGCAGATAATAAACAGACACATAGTATATGAAAGCAAACTTTCACCGTGCTGATCTACTATATTAGACTTTTTTTTGAGTACAGATGCTCACAGGTATTTTCCAGACTATCTGCAATAACTTATAGTATTAAAAGTTTGTGCAAATTAGCTCTAAAGGGTAAAATACTGCACATATTTCTCCAGAATAGAACAGTATTGACCTTGGATGGCTTTCAGACTCAATACATTGATGGCACAGTGCCACAGACAGTCATCTCCCACTAAAGCAAGAGAACACTGGAAAACTTGAAAAAATGCCTTCACAGAGGGATGCACAGACTGGAGTGATACCTACAGAGATTTTCTCTCTTTTTAACTCCTACTTTCTCTAAAATGTAAAACCAATTCTGCCTTTGAAATCCACAGAAGAGAGAGATTAAAAAACCCACACCACCACCACCCAAACACTGAAAAACAGTCTAGAGAAAGATATAGTGCCAAATAGGAAAAATGCACAATTTTAGGAAAAAATACTATAAAAGCTGAACTTTTGTGGGTTCCTGCTAATATTTTTGCTCACTCTCAATTTCTCCTCTCCCAGTTTCTCAGTTGCACCTGTAATGTGTATTACAGTAACATCAGAGATCCCTAGTCACGGAGGTACAATCTCATTTTGAGAGAGTATTTAGTAGTCACATACCTACAAGACCTACATTACTGGTATTCCTGTAGTGGAGAAACTGACTCACACTGCAAACTATTTATGTGTATCTCATCTACCAATACAGTTAGCACTACAGTTCCCCCTGTCTTTAGGAAAGGGTCCCCTAAACAAATAGCTTATGTTCCCTTATGAAACCTCAGATATTCACCAAGATTTCAATGGGTGAATTTAGGTCACAGATAAGGATATTCATTGCCACTCAAATGAAAAAGTACTTCAAACAACTTATCTGTAAGAGACTAACAATAAAAGATCAGGCAAGCCTGCCTTTCATACAGAAGGGTAACAAGTCATCTGGCAGCTCCCACAACTTCAGCTACAAGTGTTCCTAACTGTACCTTTAACTGATCCTGGTAGTTCTTCTTATTCATTCCTACATCTAGGGGGTACATTCTACCTGTGTCTGGACTTCATATCAGGGTAGTAGCACCCTTTCCTCATGTTTTGTTTTCTAAATCAAATACCTGAAAGCCATAAAAGAAAAATATTCTCCAGCAGGGCATAAAACTGGACAACCTTGCAGAGCATGTCCTAGTGAGTTGCCAGGGTGTCTTTGGCATAGAATTACTTTGGGGGCATTTCTTCTGAAGATACGAGATTTACTCTTTTATACTGTGCCTCATATCTACTCCCTCACCAAGGCATGTGATGTAGCTAGTTATTTTCTTGAAGTGGAAATCATGCCTTCATTAAATAGCTGAGGCATCTGCTTTCCTGATCCTTAAAGACCCTATATGCTTCATTACAGTGAACTGACTCTGTCCTAAGGAGAAGTGTTGTGTTTGCACTTTGACTGGAAAAGGTCATACATGACACCTTTGGCAGCCTCTGTTATTCTACTATTAAATCATTAGGAAAATCATGTAGTGCAAGTTGGATAATTGGATGGCACAATGGATTGAATGTTGGTGGTGTGACAGCACAGAAAGTTGTTAAGGGTGCAGAGTTGTGTTGGAGACTGGGTGTGGTCTCATTCAACATACACATCAATGACTGGGACAAGGGACAAAGTGTTTTTTCAGCAAGTTTACTGATGATACAAAACTGGAAGGAGTGGCTGACACATCAAAGGTCTGTTCTGCCAACAAGGGACTATGTCTAGTCTGCCTTCAATTTGAATCTGGGCATTCCTGTATTCCAGTTTAAGAATCCATCTCTTGAATCTGTTTCCTATGTGCTGCTACATCCAGTCTGGGACTTTCCAGCATCTGTCCACATCATAGATGGTGATAGTGATGTAAATAGCATTGGTGAGCAGGTTTGGTATTGATTTTATAAATATTTTATTATTAATATTATTTTCATTAAAGCAGTTTTAGGTTTCTTTTACAATCCAAAATTTTCTCTCCCTTATTCTCCTTTGGGAGGTGAGGAGGATTAATAGAGAGCATGTGTCAGTGGTACAGTGACCAGAACAGCCCTAACACTTTATATGGTGTCTCTCTTCTCTATTCATGCAGTTATACAGTCTTCATCTGAAATGAATGAAAAATTTAGATTATCTTTATCTAGTTTAATAGAATTACTTATACATGAAAAACTATTTCAAAGAGATATCTCAAAATCAAAGGCAGGGAACTTCTTTTCACACATATAGGTTCTTAGATATTTAAATAAAAGCATTTTAAATATTTTTTTTTCTGGTGTGACATACACAACATTGGCATGATGATATATATATCTGTCTCTGCAGTGTTTTTAAAGAGCTGCCATTCCTGAAGGATAACTGTTGGATAGGCAATAGCTCATATGAGATTATATAGCCATATGCACTGATACCAGAGTCATAATGAATGCAAAGTTCTATTACCCCTAGCTATCAGAGTATCTTGATTTCAGTTCTGTGTTTTAGGTCACATTGAAACATTGAATCCTATGTCATGTCAAACACAATGCAGCCTCAGTGTAAGGATTTTGATCGGGGATCAGCTAAGTCAATACATCTGCTAATGATGTTTTCTCCTTAACATCATTCCTCTGCAGTATCTTAGGCATTTATGCACATCTTATACTTTTCTCATTGAAATAACGGCAAGCTACAGAAAGCACTATGTAATGAAACCTCTGTGGCCTTCCAAAGAAAAAAAGGAGAAACACTGTATAGTACAATGTACTAAATTGTACATAGTATGCTACAGCAGATTAATGCCAAGGCTCCACAGTGAATACAGTGGTTCTACCTTCAGGCCAAGAGAAGTTTTGCACCTCCCCAAACCAGAATTTCCCACATGGTCTTAGAAAAAAGTAACTTAAAAAAAGCCAAACCAACTCAGCATTGAAATAAATGTGTGGGGAGGAGACCCTACCCTAAGACTAGTTTGAATAGAACCGTGTAACTAAATGTAGAAGCCTAGCTGGCAAAAAACATGTCAAAGGAACATTAAATACATGGTAATTATTTTCCACCTTCCTTTCTTTCTGTCCAACCTATTCTTGTGCTAAAATGTACAATTGTCTCTCTATAGCATAGCAGTGTGTGTATTTTAGTGCCTGGACAATGAAACAAAACACAAGAAAAACAGTGTTACATCTAGAAACCTACGCAATTTCTTCCCCCTTGTCTGAAAAAGTGCCTCCCCTATTACAAGGTGTCACACATGTATGTGTGCAGATATAATTCAGATTTTCAAAACAACTTGTAATATGGGGGTAGTAGTGGTGGCTTTGTTTCATTGTCTTTTTTACCTATCTTTTTTCCCTTTCTTCTTTTTTCTTTCCTCAGTGGTGGGTCTACTAAATGTAGAACTTGGCAATTATATTACTAGAAGTTCTATTAATGTACTATTCAGCTCTGGTCTACTGATAATTTTAAGGTTCAATCTCCTGAGAATTGTTAGTGTTAGAAATAGGCTTTCTGTCTCATCGGAGAATTGGGAATTTCAGCTTTTCAGATATATCAAGTGTTATGCAGCATTTATTTAGAAGCCTGGCAGATGATGAAATATTGAACCTTAAAACAGAAGTGACATTTTGATTTATATTAAAAAGGACTGATCATTCTGATTCCTATTCTTCACCAGTATCTTTCTGTTGCCATGAGAAGCATCCCTTCACTATTTACAACAGAAAGATAGCATAGAATGTGGCCTAATTGTTTTAAATGTTTTATACAGGTTTAAAAAAACAAACAACTAATGTCTTTTTTATTTCTTTTCCTAATAACAGTCTAGTTAGTCACAAGGTAGCCTGGATTTTACAGGCATAGCAATACAAATTATGGTGCCAATACATTTTTTTAAGACTCAATAAAAACCCCACTAAAATAGCTTTTCTATGAAATGTGAGGCTTAAGCAAAATGCAAGACAGAGTTATAAAGCTTTTTATTGGAATAAGTTTGGTGTGGCCAGTGTAATTCACTTGGTCATTTCACATTTGTTGTAATAAAACTTTTACGTTATCACATAGAACTTTGTTTTCAGTATAGAGAGCTAGAACTGAGAAAACAGTTTAAAATGCAAGCTAATCTTGATGAAGCACTATAGGCACTATATATCTGTAAACTGGTATGATGTTGATTTATTATTGTAGCTAGAAATTGTGTGAAGCATTCAGTCTTAGATCAATTAAACCATTTGTTGTTTAGAATAATATTTCTCTAAATTAATATATCCTAATGTACTTTCAAGCATCAAAGATTGAATACTCATTTGTCTATTTGCAAATGGGTTGGAAGCAGCCGAACAGGTGTGATATTAAAATAGAGGAAAAAGTACAGCAGCCTTCCAGTTCTAGATCTCTTGTGGAGTTAATTTGATGTCATCATCTGTTGGACAAGGGACTTCACTTTCATAGACACATGAAGTCTCTCTAATTTGTCTCAGTTTTCATAAAGCTCAAGGGCTCATTGTCCGCTATGGTCTTTACCATCACAGTCACTAAAAAAATTATTCACATTATCACTATCAATGTGAAATAGCAAGCAATATATAATCTGTACATCAGGATTCAGCTTACTGTAGTAGGACAAATCGCTTTTATGTTGGATGTCTCACACCTTAGCCTGATTAAACGCTTCTTAAAAAGAACAAGGATTTAATATTTATTCACTGTTTGGAAACAAAATTATGGAAGTATCTGGGAAGAATCAGATGGAAAGAAAGTGTTTTTATAACTGAGAAACAGATAAATAAGATGAACTATCGACATTGTTAGAAGCAGAGACGTGTGAAGTTCCCATTTTAGTAATGTTAACATGAATAGACTTCAGCAAACTCACTCTCATTCTGCCCAAACAGACAAGTGAATGCAATTTTGGCTTTTCATACTGTGTATCAGCCTTTTGTAGATATCTTTTATGAATCCAGGTCATCTGTGATAGCAGTTTGTCTGACATCTAAATCTTTGCTGTTGTTGTTATCTTCAAAGCTAAATAATTCCTTCTGCCAGCTCTGTCTCTTTTGATACTTGTTCATCTTCAGTTTGTTTGTTTTTTTAAATCTTCCTGTTGCACATAAAATTGTATGGCTGGTGAAATCTGCTATGTGTTGCCATCTGCAAGCACCGAGCAGAACCAGTGAACAATGGCAGACTCCAGAGAAAGTGGCACAATACAGTTTTAGCACATAACTTCAAATTTGTCAAAAATCGATTTGAGAAAGTCAGCTGCAGTAAGAGTCTCAGAGAATTTTGAAACATTAAATTACTTTTAGACTGTGTAATATACAGCTACAGATACGGTGTTTTACGGGTGGTATTTAAGATACATGAAGAGACAGTTCATTCCCTGGAACAATTGCAATGAGGTATTGTGCCAAAATACCAAAACAGTTTCATTCATCCAGAATTATAATGACACTTTTATACTCCTTTCTTATAATTTCTGGAGCACAGAGGAATCTTGGAAAAAATAATTGAAATCTGTGGAAGCACCTCGATGAACTGAATAATTCTAGTGTAAAAGCTAGCTAATGAGAAGGAGAATCAGCTCCATTCAAAAAGGCTATGGACATTTTTATCAGTGAAAACTCAATGCTCCCTAAGGAAAGAGGTAACCAACAGAAATGGCTGAGCTTTTAAGAAATATTTACTTCTTGGAACCATTTCATATGGTTTTCACCATTTTTATGTTATAAAATAAGGCAAGGTTTTTGCTCTGAGAAGGGCTGAACTATCTGCTTTTCCTGTATTTGACTGCTATGGGAAACTTGAACTGTCTCCTGTAGCAGGCATTAATGGGAGATGACCTTTGGCTATGTTTCATTAAATATTTCTTCCCCATTTTTAGCCTTGCCACCTGGATCTGCCAGGCAGATTGCAACTATACATGAGAATTTGCATCAGTCATGGTCAGTCAGAGGCCAGGTGAAAGTACTGACAATGTTATTGCTCAGAATTGCCTTTTTACACATTTTGTAGGAAATGTTGTATGATGAATGGTTTTGATGAAGATAAAGAAAGTTTTCACATTGCTTGAATGTATTCTGCTGTTGTTTACTGAATTTAGTATCACTTTAGGTGCAGTAAACCATGTTGCTAAGCACCAGGTCCACATGTCATTTAAATACCTCCGGGGATGGTGACTCCAACACTTGCCTAAGCAGTCTGTTCCAGTGTTTTACAATGCTTTCAGCAAAGAAATTCTTTCTAATGTCCATTTTAAACCTCCCATTGGTACAACTTGCGGTCATTTCTCCTAGTCCTATTGCTTGCCACCAGGAGGCAACTCATTTAACAGGGAAGATGCTCTTTCCTGAAAACATCTCTATGTAGGGAGGAGAAAATAATATGAAGTCCTGGTCAGACATTTGATGTGAGAACAGCATTCTTTCAAAATGTTTATCCTTCACACTCTACTCTGGGCTAAACCGTATGTTCATTCTCTCCATGTTGATGTAACTTACAGAGAAATCAAAGTTAAANGTTTAACCTATGGGTGAACTCTTTTTACACCACTTCCTATAATATTTGATCCTTTTTCCTTCTGAGGGTCTAAAAATAGTTGGCTTTAGGTAAGTCATCAAATATACAGACAATAAGGTTTATTTTTATACTCAAGCAGGAATTACTGTGGAATATTCACACACCATAAATTTAATAATTTTACCTGTGATATCCAAATTACTGCAAAATAACCTGGATTGAAGGTATGGCACTTTGGACTTGTTATAGTTCAATACATTATTTTAGATATACACATGGTGGACTTCAATTTAATATTACATTTATTTATTTATAGTTGCTGTAACCCAGGACTTCTGATTTAGCAGTGTGATACAAAATGTGTCACGTAATAGAATACAAATACAAGTTATGCATAGAAAAACTATAGCAAATTGCTATATACAGCACTTTCAAAACACGGTTTGAACATAATATCAATGTGATTCACAGGTTTAGATTACACATTAGGACAAACTTCATTGAAAGGGTCATCAAACACTGGATCAGGCTTCCCAGGAAAGTGGTTGAATCATTGCCCCTGGATTGTTTAAAAGATTGTCCTCAGTCACTGAGAAGGTATATGTGGGTTGAAGCCAGCCTCAAACTCCTCTGTTCTCAAATTCTTCTGCCAGTTTATCCTTCACACTCTACTCTCGGCTAAACCGTATATTCATTCTCTCCATGTTGATGTAACTTACAGAGAAATCAAAGTTAAACCACTAGTTATACCACTCAACTGCTGACAGATGTGTATCTAAAATAAAGGCCACCCTTTAGGCCCTTCCATGCCAACACAATGTCTGGCTCCTTGCAACAGCTGTGGCCATCCACCATTCCTCAGAATTCACAGGCACATCATCCTGGCCCATCTCCATCAAGCCCTCCTCCACCATAGGAGGCTATTGGTCTGTCATAAGAAATGAATGGAAGAAATGGATAAAGGTCTTCCTGACTACATCCCTGTGAGATCATTTCATACTGTCATGAGACCTATCAGGCAGGATTGGGCTAAACAAACAGAAATAACAGTAGCATGAACTACTACATAGCTGGTATTTGTCCTGGGATCTCAAAATGTTATACAAAAACGGGAATTATCCCTAATTCTATGGTCTGTCCTACATTGCACTGCTCAGAGGTGACAGTACTTTGGCTTGAAACTGAAGATACTGATCTCATGCTCTATTAATAGATACTGCTTTTACTAAAACATTGACAGTAATCACTAAAACTGTGTCAACTGCTGGATCTGGATTTAGTTTTTATAAACTTTTTGGTTTTAATTGGAAGCATCTCTAAGACAAAAGCAACTTTTGTTTGAAACTTAATTTGTTTCTAAGCAAGTTGGTATTCATATCAACTTCTTGAAATGACAAAAACAAACATTTGGAGCTTCACAATAATTTTGTTGTGAGGCCCCAGAAATTTATAAGAAGAATCTGAAGACCATTTCAATGACTCTGCTATGTATCAGCATAAGAGAAAACCTTGAGCTGTTTCTAAATGTCTTATGTTTACTGTTTGGAAAATAGAGATTAGTGGCTTATGTATTTACTCTCACAGATACAGGATATTGTACTTAAAGTTTTGAGTTCTATCGAAAACATCTTGATCCGTGATCCTATAAATTTGCTTTACTGCAAGGTTTCCAATACTATAGGAAAATACATTGTTACAAAACCTTTATAAAAGAAGAAAAATGATTCCGTAAGACTTCAGCATTAATAAAGTACTACTTCAGAGAGTATTTTCAGGGGACATGCTGATCGTTTTCATGTGAGATAATTACTGATCAAATTGGTGTTAACTTTAGCAGAGGGATTTTCTGTTTATTGATTCAGCTGGTAACATGATCATAAAAGAATGTAATACGAAATTTCACAATTCCGTTTTCATTTTAAGTTATTATTTATTTTTTCAGATGCTGTTTCCTTGAGTTTTAATTTCTCCACACTGCATATCTGCTGTGAACATTTTATCTGCAGAAATCTGTTCACCAGGCTCAGTAGAAATATATGTCTTTTTCTTTTCAATTATATTTGTGATGTATATGATCTTTCCAAGGTTGTAGAATCAAAGGATGGCTTAGTTTGGAAGAGACATCAGAGATCATCTAGTTCTAACCCCTTTGCCATAGGCAGAGATACCTCTCAGACCAGGTTGTCCAGAGCCCCTTCCAATCCTGTCTTGAACACTTCCAGGAAAGAAGAGACAACTAGTTCCAGTGATTCAGCACTCTCACAATAAGAAATTTTTCAGCTTAAAGCCATTCCTTCTTTCATATGACTACAGTTCCTCTAGCTTTCCAGTACCTTCCTTCAGGTATTGGAAGGTCCCTCAGGTGCCTTTTCTTCTTCAGGCTGAACAGCTCCAATTCCCTCAGCATGTCTTTGTAGAAGTGCTCTTTTCCACTTTGAACCTAATTTAAATACCTTTTTATAAGCCCTGCCAACTCATGAGTGAGACTCCTTTTTCCCCTTTGAGAGAGCTGAATTCCATCAGGTACCAGAAGGCCTGATGCCCTGTAGACCTCTCCATGATCAAAAAACCTGCAATTCCTCCAATGGCACGAGTCTCTAAGCCATGTGATAATTAGTTGTGTTTTTCTGTTTCTTTTATTCAGGGAAACCTCTGTATTAGGCTGTACCTGGGGATTTTCTGGTTCTGTGTTCATTAACCAGCCTATAGGGTGGCATAACCTGCCTATAGGGTGGTTTGATAAAAAATCAAATCTGAGTACTGAACATCTAGAATTGAATTCAAACATGCAACTTGTGAAGATGTTCATACAGCCAGGGTTGGAACAGAATGCCTGACTGAAAGTTTTAGCTATGCTTTATGGAAGATCTGACCATCCACCACTGCTACTAAAGATGCTGACATGCCTGCCATAAATGTAATAAATCTCTGCACAAAATGAAATACCCTAAAACCAAATAAAATCCAGATAACACAAAAGTGGCAATTTTAACCTTAAGCTGTGGATATATTTTCCTTACTGTTTGCATTGCATTCTGACGCTGCAGTAGTGAGCACCACTGGGAAGGAAATTGCTGCTTTTGTCCTCTAAGCCACTTTGAATACTGTGAAATAAGGAAGCTGAATGACACTTTGAGTTTTTTCTCTATCCGCTGTTTCTGAAGCACAGTTATTTTTCCAAGTGTCCTGAATGATTAAAAATGGGGTATTGAGATGTAATTTTTCAGTTACCAAGAAACTCATTGCACTTATTCTTTGCATTACACTTTACTACACTCACTGTCAGTGATACTACAGTGTGCTAAATACGCACTGAATACATTATAGTTACCTCTTTGATAAGTCTGACGTCTGTCAGCGAAGAGTTAATATTAGATAGGAAATCAAATTCTTATTAAAAAGTTACACTCCCAACTGAGAGTTGCACTCAACCAAATACATTCAAGATGTGTTAAGATTTTCAGTAAATTTGAGATGATGTTCAAAACCACATGCTCATTTGGTTTTGCTTAGCTTTCAGTTTGCTCCTAGGAGATGCCAAGAAATTTGCTAGTCACTGGAAAGAACCTTAATGCAATTTTTTCTTGGTAGAAATTATTGGGAAATACGCAAAATATTGTAATATTTGCAGTGTCTTCACTTGCTCATTTGCAACTGCTGTGAGAATAAGTGACCAAAAATACACCTGCAAGTGCTGCACTTTTAACTTGTGGGCTTCATACGGATGAAGGATGAAATTTTGCACTTAGAAATCTCATGTTAAATTGTCAACTTTGGTTGCATGAGCTGAATTAGACTGCTAGGGACAAAAATACTGTATAATACTATATATTATATAATATTGCATTATAAAATACATAATATAATAATATCATGATTATATAAAGCTATATAATACAGTGTAGAATGAAGTTGTGTCAGCCCCTCCCCCCAGTTTTGTGTCATCAACAAACTTGCTGACATTGCACTCTCTTCCCTCATCCAGGTCCTTGATGAAAATATTGAGTGGCATTGGTTCTAGTACTGACCCTCGAGTGACTTACACTAGATACAGGCCTACAACTAGACTGTAGTAAAACTAGAAAATTAAATTCCTAAATTTAAGACATCTGGCAGAACTCTGGCATTTACTTCCTGATATTGTGGGTATGTCTTTGAGGCCACTAAAACATCAGATTTTGCAGGTTCTCACAAACATGGGAAAGCTATGTACAATGGAAGGCAGGTTCTGCTTTTCAGTAAATCTGTATGAAAGTAAAGGATCTTCACAAGCCTGTTATGCTCACATGCTTCATTTGTACCACATCACAGTTACTCACACTGAAGATCTGTAGATACAATATTTTCTGATCCTGCCTTTCCCCCTTTTCTTTAATTGACTTTTCCTAGGAAGCATGCCATGTATGTGTGTGCACATGTCCTTCAGCTGTTGCAGTAGGAAATACTGACATTTCTGGCCAGTGACAGAGAACAAGGATGTTTGTTTACTTTCACTTCCAATAAAGAATATAAATAAGGAAAGTATAAAGAACTGATTCTCAGTCTGAAATCTAAATCTTCCTCCACTCACATATATGCTGACTTTTTATGTCTGTCTTGATCTTATACCAAGGTTCACAAAGATTCTCTAAAATGCACAGTCTGGCTACACTTGCTTTCTCCACAAATGGGCTGGATCGTGTCCTCACATTGCCACCCTTAGGCTTCTCAGGTGAAGCTGAGGGTGAGATGCAAGGGAAGCTCTTGATGACATGGATCTGAAGTTGCAGAGCCTATTAAAGCCCAGTATCCTTTGCAACTCAGGTTCAAGTTCAGTAATCAGCATAATTAAACTTATATTTATTATCACAGGTGAAAGTGAGTATTGGGAAATCTATTCTTTGTTCCCTCTGCTAATAGAGATTAAAGAAATGAGGGAAAATCTAATTCTAGTTTCCTATGCCTACATATAGGTTAGACATTTTGCAAGATTCATGTTGTTTTATACTTCTATTTGTGACACACTATCTTTTAGAACTTCAGAGTATTTAAGATCACTGAGACTAACCAACTAATGCAAACACCTGAGACACTAACTCTCAGTTTGAACTTTTAGAACTCCTTCATGTATTTTATTGCATGTCATATGTCATACAAAACATTTCCAAATGTTTCAAAGAAGGATATTGGAGTGGTATTTTAGCAGAAAATTATGTCTCCACAATGTTAGAGCCTTAGGAACATAAAATATGAGTCTCAGTGCTTATGGAAGTGATTTTAATGCACAACACCTTCTAAGCAATATTGTCATTGCACAAAAATTCTCAAAGGCGTCCTCATAACAAAGCTACAGAAAACAGTGCTAAATGCTTCCTGCTATAGATCAGGAGGAGGATTCTGACAGCTCCAGTGAAGAAGGGTCCTTTCCATATTTTCTGAAAACTACTTTCAAGGACTAAGGTATGAAAAGTAAAGGCTTCTGGGGTGGGAGCTAGTTATAATGGTTTATCTTACAGTTCCTGTGAGATACAGACAATTCTAGAGTATGATTTATTGCAGCCCAAAATACATATCAAAGGACTTGTTGAAAGATACCTGTTTCTTTTCATTGATATAAAAGGACTATAGCACAACTAGCTGAAAAGTATTTCTCTACAGCCTAACCATTCATATGAGAAGAATCCTGGCTCCAATAAACATAAAAGCTTTGTTTACCTTGCCTATGTGGTGTTCCAAAGGGTTTCAGTATATAAAGTGAGCTTAGAAGAGAGGCAGACTTTTACTGAATCACCTAGTGCTTTTTAAATGAAAGAAGATAGATATAAGGCCTTTTGATTATGAGATTTGTAAGGCACTGGAACAGCTTGTCCAGAGAAGTTGTGGAAATGTTCAAAGCCAATTTCGATGGGACATTGAGCAGTCTGGACTAGTGAAAGATGTGCCTAAGCATGTTTGTATTAGATGCTCTTTAAGGATCCCTTTTAGTCCAAACATTCTATGATTTTATGATTGTATGATTCAGCTTTTAACTTTGGGTGTCTTCAGCCATAATTTACTATGTCTGCTTGCCTGGTCACAAAAAAAAATAAATAGAAAGTATCAGTGTTCTTATCTTCATGAGCAGTATTCTTAGAAAAATGCACATATCTAAGGTGTTAACTTATGTATTTATCAGGATACTGGTAGAGGTTCTCTAATGAAATTCTGACAAGAAAGATGCACAATAACATCTGGTTTCTTCTAGTTATATTTTTGTCTATTTTTTAAAAGTGGAAAAACATGTGACAATAGATCTGAAGGCCCAAACAGGAAGACCTTAAGATGAACTTCAAGTTTCTTTGTCACATACCATGTGGGGCTCATGAATAAACTAAGGCTACTGAAAGCTTAGAAAGGAACTTCAAAGGCAAGATTAACATGTAGTGTAAAGTGACTTTGTCCCATGATGACACACATATGCAGTGAACTAGAACACAGTAATAGGTTTCATTGAATGTGAAAAGCAAAGAACATTTAGCTTCCTTGTAGAAGGCCTGAAATGATCACCTGGAAGTTTTGCTGATGGTGCTTAAAGGAGAGTTTTTTCTTGTTGCAAGACAAAATTAGAGCTTATTTGGATAAAGGAAATTGTATTAATAGAGAAAGCCCTGTTTTATAGAACAATAGCATGTTGATGGAGAAAAAAATCCTCTCATAATTTATCTAATATCTGATTTCCATTTGTTTTACTGCACGTTACTGATTTGGCTTCAAGGAACAATGCATTCACATAGCTTCACAGAAAGCAAGGAACACATGTAACTTATTAAGCACTTATTTTTACTCTCTTAAACTTGTATTGGAAATGCAAAGCTTATGTAAGTTTAGACTGAAGATACAGCATCCCAGGGAGCTTCACTTTATGGTCCATTATAACCTCAGTATAAACGCATGTCATTAAGACCACCTGATAATTAGTCTTCAACAGTTGTTCTTGAAAAGACAGATGTCTTTTTAGTGAAAAGAATCATCAGAAAAATGTCTAATGACCATTATAATTACATTTAATAATAATAGTCATGTTTGGAGTCATTTTCAATGAAAGCATTTAATGATTCATGGAATGTTTGTCTCCAGCAGCTTTTGTGAGGCACATACTTTAAATGATAGATGGTTAAATGATAATGCACATAAGTCAAGGGACTTCATTATGGTCATAAAATGTGGCATATGGAGAAATGGAAATCAGGGAAGAAAAGTTATTAAGGCATTGGACTTGTCATTAAGACAACTAGTACTTTGAATATGGTTATTAATATGAATTTGGATCCTTAACTGTTTCTTGCTGCAAAATGGAAATGAAATGTTCATTCTCTGTATTATTAGCAGATTAATATATAGGCAGGATCCTCTTACTGTACCGGTACACTTTGACTGTAGAGCCTTGATCTTCTGGGTTTAATATAAACCTGTTGTACCCTTTCCTTGTACAGAATGTGTAAGGAACCTGACCAGGTCTCAATTCACAACAGCACAAACTTTGTTCCATTGTTTTGTGTTGCCATTAATTTTTTTTTAACAGTCCCATTCTATACCTTCTCCCTGCTACAGTTTCAATCCATTCTTATTTCTTGTCCAAGCTCACAAATATCTAGAGTCTTTAAGCATACTAAGCTGTTCTATACAGGTGGAGCATTTTATTTTTGACATTTTGAGAACTTTTCTATCCAGTTTGATACCAGACTTGCTTGTTTCTGATCTTCCTGGGGTCACTACTAATAACGATTGCTTCTCTGAGTTTTGTCTTTTATCTGCTCCCATTCTGCAGTCATCAACATGCCTTGTTGATTGCAGAGCTTACAAGCTCTGGCTCAGCCATTTTTCCTCCGCCCAACTTCCTCAAGGCCAGGCTCACCTTCACCTGTTCCAAGAGTAATAAATACTTAAAAAAATCTCTATTTCAATTAAAAAAAACCTCCTTTATTTCCATTTATAAACAAAATTAAGATCTTTCTTATGTTGAATCAGGGAAAGACTAATGAATTCCCACTTTTAGAGCATATTTATTTGCATTAGCTTCTCATGAACTATGCTTATTTGTGCTAATAGATGAGACTTTGACATTACAGATATTCCACTTAGATTGTAGCTATGGGTTTCCACACGCCCGATGTGTCATATCAGGCTGTAAAAACCATTGATAGATGCAAATCTTTTATTTTTTTAATGAGGATATACTGTGAAAAACTGTTTCTGTTGCCAATTGTTTACATTTTTGTTCCTGTAAGTTGAATAATTTTACTGTTTCTTTTTAAATTTTATTTTGTTTTTAAAGAAGTTGTTATTCTTCAGTCTAGAGTGGCCTGTATGTAATATGCTGAAGGTACTAGCATAGGCAGTATGCTTGAAAAGGATGAGAGGGTCTAATGTACAGTTTGACAGTGAATGTATATTCAAGACTTTGAACATAATATGAGATAATTGAAGTACTGAGAACCATTTTGAGTTCAAACCAAAATTGTCCCATTTTCCTAGCTGCGATGCCAAAGGCAGTTTAGCTGAATTAAATCATGACATGACATGCTTTTGCAGTCTCTAATTTCTCTGGGTGAGGTATACCAATATAATATTGCTCTTTCTAGCTGAGGTAGTTTAGAAGACATTCAGATACATCTGCCTAGGAATATGTTGCGTTGTTTAGACAGTTATCTGGGGCAAATACTGCTTTTCCTGTCCTCTTTTTGCACCTAGTTTAGTGATGATTAAAGCAATTAAGGATTTCTTCTGAAGCATTATTTAAAGATCATGTCCCCAGCTGTCTTTAATTTCAGGATTTTGTACAATTTGCCCTGATCTGGTCCTTGCAGGGTACAATTCAGATCATGTCTGTAGTCCTTTACACAGCTGAGATGTCATATGTGCGCTTTCAGTAAATTCTGAACCTTCTCATTATAATCAAACGCGACACTTAAAAAGCCCGGTGATGCAAAA
Source organism: Upupa epops (assembly GCA_013397515.1). NCBI lineage: Eukaryota > Metazoa > Chordata > Aves > Bucerotiformes > Upupidae > Upupa > Upupa epops. The sequence continues at coordinate 104,881 of VZRI01001973.1, forward strand.
CCTTTCCCTTTCTTCTGAGTAGCTGAGTGGAAGGACATGTTGGCCTAGGTTATTACTGAAGCTTTCAGGATTAATTTACATCATTTTCAAGTGCTTTTTGGACGCTTTCCTCACCATATAATTTCTTTCCTTTCCTTCTTGACTCCAGAATCTCTCTCCTGATCAAAATGACTGACTTGAAATCACTTAGCACGTGCTTGGTGCAAAGGACAAGGTGCCCCTAAGCCAGCTTCCCTGCCATTAAAAGCATTTGTCAGTTTTTTCTATCTTCGTGAACTATCTTCAAAATTAGCAGGCTTTTTTTTCTGCTTAAAGTAGAATTTCACTGATATCCATTTTAAAAAAAGAAAAAGTCTAAGAATATACATTCAAATTTATTCTTGAAATACACTGGTTCAAAACACTGAATTTGCTGTTACTGTTTTCAAAATTGTGTCCTAACTAATCTTCTGCCTTGGTCCAAGCTGAGAATCTGGCCTGTCTGGGTGTGCTATGGCATTCAGAGAGAAGCAAACATGCTCACAAGCTTCTTTGGGATGTCTTGAAAAAACATTCAGTTTTATTTGAATCTCTAGGGGAGACAGTCAAAATAAAACTCATTTTCCTATTTATGAAATTAGAGATTATGCTCAGATTTCCAGAGCATCTATTTCTTAAATATATGGAAAGACATATGTCACTAGAATGCAAAACATCAGGTAAATAAATGATGATTCAGTCTCAGGCAATCTCAACTCACAGCTTTACAGTAATGACCAACTCTTACTCAATAAACAGCATCAACATATTTCAAACAAGATTGAGGGAGGATAAATTCCAGTGTGACACTTCATGATTGAAAAGTGATAGGGTTAGCAAAATAAGGATTAGAAAGCAAGGCAATGTGTGCCTCAAGCAAGACTGTCATCCCTTTGAGTTTGGCAGAAGATCAACTACAGCTTTCAGCTGAACTAGGACACATACCGTATTTCCATTAACTTGAGTGATATACGAAGTGTCTTTTGTCTATTTTAGCTTAACATTCTGTTTTTCAAGGCACTTTGTACTGCTGCAAATTGTTATGACTCTAAGTTATTAATGATATTAATCATAGAATCACAGAATCATAAGGTTGGAAAAGATTTCTGAGATCGAGCACAACCATCAACCAACAACATACTCAGTAAACCATGTAATGAAGTGACACCTTTACACATTTTTTTAATATCTCCAGAGATGGTGACTCTTCCACTTCTCTGATTAACCTTTTCCAACATTTGACCACTCTTTCATTAAATACATTTTCCATAATATCCAGTCTAAACCTCCCCTGGCAATGTACGGCCAGTTCCTCTCATCCTATCACTAGTTTCCTAGGAGAAGAAACAAATCCCTACTTTGCTCCAATCTCTTTTCAGAGAATTATAGAAGGTGATAAGATCTCTCCTCAGCTTCCTTTTCGTCAGATTAAACAATCCCAGCTCTCTCAGCCGCTCCTCACAAGACTTGTGCTCTAGACCCTCCACCAGCTTCCTTGCCTTTCTCTGGACATGCTAAAGTACCTCAAAGTTCTCCTTGTAGTGAAGGAGCAAAAATTGAACCAAGTGCATGAAGTGTGGCCTCAGCAGTGCTGAGTACAAGAGGACAATCACTTCTCCACCCCTGCTGGACACACTATTTTCTGATACAATCCAGGATGCTTTTGGCCTGGTTGGCCACCTGGGTACATTTCTGGGTCATATTCAGTAAGCAGTCAGCTTGTACTCCCAGGTCCTTTTCTGTTGGGCAACTCTCCCTTGAGCCTGTAAGACTGTACTGGGTTGTTGAGACACAAGTGCAGGACATGGCACTTGGCCCTGTTGTAGTTCATTAGTTCATACGACTGACTTCAGCCCATTGATCCAGCATGTCCACATTCTGGTGCGATTCCTTTGAGCTTGCAGTGGAGGGCTATAAAAATATATTTATGTTTACCTGACCACACATATATAACCAATGAATTGTTGGCATTGCCATCATCTGCTATAATAAAGGTGCCTGAGAAAGAGCATTCAGTGAGCTGGTGACACACACATTTCTGCTACTGCTAGCTGACTGTACATGATATGAATTTCCTTTTCTCTTTTGTTGTGCAGAGGCCAATTTTGAAGAGAGAGAGAGTTCAGTAGCAAAAATCTATTAACAGGCCTGTGAAAGCAAAGGCACAGATAATAACCCTGGAAAATGCATGTAGATGCATGTCTGGAAAGAAAGAAAGCAGGAAAAATACCTGGTCTTTGTTTGAAAGCTTAGAAAGAAAAAATATGTAAAGAAGTTAAGACTCAGAGCAATGTGCTGACAAAATTTAAGTGGCCTAGGAGGAAGAATGTCCTTAAAATATTTTGGTTTTGAATTCCTAGGTATTAGTCTGGCCTTATGATTTTGGTGATTTCATTCACATCTTTCCTATTTCATAGTTTTAGTTAAGAACCCAATTAGGATTAAGCTCCAGAAATAATAACTGGTGACAGCAATTGTCGTATATTCCCAATTTAAGTGATTTGAAACCGGGTAGGGGAAATTCAGGTGCCTAAGCAGAGGTATGTAATGACATTTATAGTTACTCTAAGAAATATTCTGGTGTATCTGAGACATTTATATGGGCTGGCAGAAAAAAAACACAGGATTTCAGGAAGGCCCTTTTTGCATTCCTTAAATGACAAGAGGATCTTAAATTTCACAAGGTGCCTTGTTTACAAAAAGAAATCAACAACTAAAAAAAGAAATGGGAAGCATCCTTAACTGGGACTGAAGAATGAGCTGTTTTGAGATGAGTAAATCAGTTGCTGCCACTTACACTGAGAAATATTTAGTGGTAACATATTAAAGACATTATCAGATGAAAACAAGTGATCAAGTAGGGACCTTTGGGAAAGCAATTTCCTCTTTTCACAAATGTTACCAACCTTCAGCTGAGCCTGAATAACTCCCCTTGGCATGCTCTTAATGATCAGCAATATGAATTGAAATATATTATTCTGAAGAAATTATCATCACCTTCTGCATATCACCTACCCATTTTTACTTTGAGTTACAATGGATGGAGAGTGTGAATATGAATAGTACCTGCATTTCAAAACTGCTTTAGAAACCTCCTTAAAATCTCCTGGCACTGGCAGTTATACTTAAAAGTAGGATCAAAACGCTGGTAGCTTCAGCTGAAAGTACACCGTTAAAAAATCTGAATGATCTAAGCTTGTGTTTATCCATGGCCCAGTGGTTATTGTGTTCTGCATTTATATTTGTATTCCTTTTGCTGTATTTTACATAAGCTACTTAGTTGATGTTGTTTCCTTGCATCACAGCAGGGTAAAATATATCTGTAGTTATTTGTCTAAAAATTACATATATGAAATTGATGCCTAGTTAAAGATGAGTTGAAATTCTTGCCTCTAGATCAAATTTAAAACCAGTGATGCACCGCCTGAGAAATATTGTTCTTAGAGTGCTTCTGTAGTTACTATTATATGTCTCATAGGGCTTTTAAAACATTAAATTTCTTTCATTCTTTGGTTCAGGTTTTTTTTTTGAATCATGCATTATTGTTTTGAGAACAGAACAGTTTTTATTCCAGCCAATGTAATTCAGTAATTTCAGTAACTTTCCATGTGAGACTATTGCACTCAGTTTCTTGTTTATGCAAAAGGAATGAGCACACTTACGTATATACATATGAAAGCAAGAAATTATTGTTTGTATGAGTGAAATCTCAACAGTCAAATCCAGGAATCATTATTCTTGAGAAATAATAACATTACAGGAAAATAAGAAAGTAGGAAGTAAAAACTGTTATACACACACTTCGGATTCTCTACATTTTTCCTAGTGTTGCGCTTACCCTTCCCCTGCTCCTCTAGCTCCCAGGGTTGCAGTTTTGGTCTGGTGATGATTATTTGGGAGGGTATGACAATGACGAGCACCTGGAGGCCACCAAAAGGAATGCCAATGGCATCCTGGCCTGCCTCAGAAATAATGTGTCCAGCTGGACTAAAGAAGTTATTGTCCTCCTCTACCCAGCACTGGTGAGGCCTTACCTCAAAAACTGTACTTCATTTGCTCTGTTTTGGGCACCTCAATACAACAAAGACATTGAGATGCTAGAGTGGGTCCAAAGAAGAGCAAGGAAGATAGCAAAAAGCCTGAGGACAGGTCTTACAAGGAGTGGCTGAGAGAACTGTCACTGTTTAGTCTGGAGAAAAGGAGACTAAGGGGAAACCTTATCACCCTGGAAGACAACCCGAATAGAGGTTGTAGAAAGGTAGGTGTTGGTCTCTTCTCCCAGATCACTAGGATGAAAGGAAATGGCCTCATGTGCCAGAGGAGTTTCCGGTTGGTCATTAGGAAAAATTTCCTCACTGAAAGATTTGTTACATATTGGAACAGGCTGCCCCAGGAAGTGATACAGTCACTATCCCTGCAAGTGTTCAAAAATATGGAGGTTTGGCACTTGGAAGCATAGTTTATTTGGACTTGATGATCTTGGAGGTCTTTTACAACCTTAATGATTCTATGACTTCTTAATGTCAAATTATATTGCCCACTTAGTGTGGCTTGATGGTTGCTAGTGATCATTTACTGACATAGGCTCCCACATGAATTACACACACACCAGGCACTCAGATACACAGGTCTCTATCTCCTTTGGCACCACCAGAGCCAGGAACTGAAGAGCCCCATACACATGCACCCATGGAAAATAGAGAACTCCTTAAAAAAGAAAGATGGAAATGTTGTTCAATGAGGAGCGGGACAGATCGTACCTACAAGCTGTAGGATATGAGCAGGTGGTCACAATGACCTGTAATCTGTTCATACAGGACCAAACCCTTTTATAAGCCAAAGACTAGTTCGCCACCACCCCACAGTGTGTCCCACCCTCTATCCAGTCTGTAAGGTGCATTTCCATTGATTCATGGCATGGGGTAAAGATATGATATACACAAACTTATTTAACCTCTCTGAAGTTCTTCACAAGACAAAATACATTATTACCACTCCTCTGACCTCAGGTAATGTTCCAGTTATATCAATAGTTCTATAATTTCATCTATGTAGTTGCCTTTGGCTTTCTTATCTTATTTCTTATTTATCTTGTAGTACAGAAATAGATGCATGGGTGAGTCACTCTTCTTGTCATTAGTATTTCTGTCTCAGACCCAAGCAGAGGTGAACTGGGATGTCAGTTATAAAATGAGGCTTGGATTATGGTCATGTCATAGGGCGAGTAAAAGTCAGAAGATGAAGACCTAGGAAATAGCAAAAATGAGTAAAGGAAAAGGTCAGATTTGTTATCAGATGTAGGTGCTGGGGGATAATACATAATGACACTTATTAAGGTCAAGGTCATGCTGTCCAATATGTGAGCCAGCATCCTCACTCTGATCTTCTTTTCAATCCAGAGCTAATAAGTAAAATGGTAAAAAGAACTATTTGAGTTAGCACTAGTAACACTGAAGTCAAGTCATTGAAGAGCTGCAATGCTCATAACAAAATATTCTTATAAAAATTCATTTTCCATGTGTGAAGAACTGTGTAATCTCTCAGCAGATTCAGAAGAAAATAAAATAACATTAGCATGACATCTGGGCCATGGAGGGAGTTTTAAAGCTCTGCTGACGGTTCAGCCCTCATTCACCGAGTGAAGCAGCTTTGAAGCAGACTCGTTCTGCAGCGGAGCCGCTGAGCTTGGCTAACAGGGGTTCCTTTTCTGATTCTCTTTTGGGGGGCTCCTGTTTGCTCTCTCTAAAAGTTTCCTTCACATGGGGTGAAACAAGAAATTAGGAGTCACAGAGGAGCGGGTGGCTCTAGCGAGTGACCCACAGGCCGTCTGGGGGTTGCCCAGCTTTTCGCGCCCTCAGAGAGCGCAGTGAACAGGACGTGGTGCTCGCGCAGCAGTTTAGGCGGGCAGGGCAGGCGGGCAGTGTGGGCCCTGAGCGAGTGTCTGGGGCTGGTAACCTTTGTTACCTTTGTTGTGAGTCATTAGTGATACTCACGGAGCAATGGGGAGCATTCAGTGCAGACTGAACCTACGGCTGGAGGGGTCGCACCATCGTCCCCGTTGCAAGAGGCGCCTCCACCCAGACAGAGGTAAGGAAGAGGGAGGCAGCTGCACAGGCGACGGGTTGTGGGAATCGCATAGAGCATTCCTGCAGGGCAGAGACTAATGTCAGTCCTGCACGTAAAAGGTGTAAACAAGTGGAGGACCTTTTACAGCAATGAGAAGGCTAAGGGACATTCAGGAGGCAGAGAGGGAGCAAATAGCAGCAACCAACACAGAAGGGAGGGAAGTGGGCAAAGATAACAAAGAAAAAGATGGTCAAGACAAAATCCCAAAGGAAGAACAGACTTCCCACCAAACCTAAGGTGCCCCTGCAGAACTGGTTTGCAGACTGGAGTGAAAGAACAGCCCAAGCAAAGTAAGGTACCAGAGCATGCCCAGAACTCTCATCTCAGAGGCACTGAGGGACCTCTTTGCAGACCTGACCCACTTACTAGAGAGGCTGGAGGCTTACCAGGGGCTAGAATTAATGATATCATTCAAAGATTGCCCAAAGATTGCTCATGGATTCTATGGATTGCTGTCCTCTCTTACTATATCATGTGGGTACTAATGATACAGAAAGGAGTAACATGAACACTCTAAGGAATCATTACAGAGTGCTGAGAGCAGCAATGAAAAACTTGGAGCACAAGCAGTGTTCTCATCAGTCCTCCCAGTCAAAGGAAAGGGTGGACAGAATTAGTAAAGTAACAAATGGTGCCATAATCAGGGCTTTCGTTACCTGGACCATAAAGGTCTTTTTGATAAATCTGGTTTGGTGCAGGCTGATGGGGTCCACCTGTCAGAGAAGGGGGAAAGATTTTTGGCTGCAGACTGGCCAACTTAATTAGGAAAGCTTTAAACTAGGGAGGATGGGGGAGGGGATCCTCAGCTTATTGCACACCCATCATGTTAAGGCTGGAACCACTAACAGGTGGACTGGATTATTATGATCAACTCTAACAGTCTGTATTCTGTAACTGTCATCCAGTGTGCCGTGGTCAAGTTGGAAAAGTGAGCCAATATGAGTCCCACAAAGTTTAAAAAGGCTAAGTGTAAAGTCTGATACCTGGGTTCTGACAATCCTCTATATTAATCCATGTTGGGAGATGATGTGATTTAAAGTAGCCCTGCAAAGAAAGACTTAGTGTATGCTCTCACAGTCCTGAAGGCCAGCTGCATCTTTGGCTGTATCAAAAGAAGTGTTGCTAGTTGTTTGAAGGACATGATTCTCCCCCTGTACTCTGCTTTCATGAGACCCACTGTGCCCATCAGTAGGGTGCTCAATACAAGGAAATGTTCCTTCTAGAGCAACCTGATCTAGTTGAAGATGTCTATGCTCACTGCAGGGAGACTGGACTAGGTGACATTTTAAGGTCCTTTCATAACCAATGCTTATAATGATCCTATGTTTCCATGTTCTGATCGTAAGATATATCATTTGTCAAGCTTTTTTGCTGACAAGCTGATGCTTTAAGGTACTACCATTAACACAGTTAGGTACGCGGAATTCTTGGTTCCCAGTGAACAAACAATTGCAGCTTCACTAGCCTCTATAACAGAGTTTAAAACAAAAAAGACCCAACAAAACAAAAAAACTATAACACAACCAACCATAACAAATACCTGACAGTTAGAAAAGAAAGAGAAATGCTTACTGGAGGACAAGGTTGTTTTTCTGTGCAGCTAAGTGACCTGGAAAATGCTAACATAAAACCACTATATATTGTGCTGTAGGTTCTCAGTATAGGCATTAGATAGGAACAAGGGCAACAGAGTTGTCTTCAGTTTAAGAAACTATTTCTTTTCTCTCATTCTAAGGAACATTGTTTAGCTGTCCTTTTCATTCATCAACATCCATGTAACTCTTCATGCCTTTCTCTCCATTGTATTTAACTTCCCTGGGCTATTAAGGAAAGTCAAACAACCAGTAACACTGTAGCACAGATTGTAACTTCAGGATGCATGGGACTTTGGAGGGTAACCTTGCCAATTGACGTGCACATTTTTAAGCAAAGAGAGCTGCAGGTAGAACCTTAGAAGTGATTAGAAGTACCCGGACAGAACTGTATTGCTTAGATTGAAGAGTACCTGGAAAGTTATAGCATAGGTAATGAAAGGGACCTGCCATTCCTCATGGCATCCTCAAAAATGCAGCATTTTTGTAGGTCACTCTCCATGGTCTTGGGCTGTGCATCAACTGCGATGGAGTTTATTTTCTTCATAGTATCTTGTATCATCAAGACTTTCTCTTTTTCCAGATGTTTTCAATAGGCAAAGAATTTTTTTGTAAAACAGCAGCAGCAAGCAGGATGGTGATGCACAAGAAGCTGGTTGATGACACAGCCATGACAGCTGACCCCATCTGTTCAAAGGGCTATGATGGGGTATATATAGTATATATAGAGGGGGAAGAAGAAAGTAGGAAGCTTTGAAACGATAGTGTTTGTCCTTCCAAGTAACTCTTATGGATGATGGAGCCTGGCTTTCCTGAATATGGATGAACACCTGCCTAACTATGAGAAATGGTGTTCTGATTTGTGTGTGAACACAGCCTTTTCTTTGCCTATTGAACTGTCTTTCTCTTGCCATTCTTACTCTTGAGTTGTCTTCCCCCATCCCATTGATGGGAAGTGAACAAGTGGCTCTGTGGTGTTCAGTTACTGACTGCATTTAACCCAAGGTATGAGGTTGAGTGCTTCTTGAAATTAAATATAGCTCTCTTAAGTGAAAATTCCTAGTTTAAACCCATCAGTACACGTGTACAAAAAGTCAGTGATTTTTCCATGAGTTGCTTTTTATTGCATGTCAGTATCTTAGACAAAGCTAAAAATATTTGAAGGTGTTATACCATCATTCAATTTATTCTTCTGAAGGTAAGTATATGAACTATGGTTTCTTGGGTTCATTTTTGGGTTGCAGAAAAACAAAGAGCAGTTTGGAGAAAAGCATTGTTTAAAATCTCTAAGTACGTAGTCAGCAACTGTAAAATGTGTACATGAAGAGATATGACATGAATTACTACTATGGGTAAGACAACCAAGTACATCAGTATTCTCTCCAGCACTCAGTAAAGCAAACAAAACTAAATAATGCAGTGAACTTCTTCCGACGGCTACTACAGCTACATACAAATTGCTAGCTCAAAGGGAATAAAACAAGATAGAGGGAAAGAGAGGTGAAATGTTAAATACATACTTTAGTGTATTGATAGGGATAAGAAAGATGTGTCAGGCCTAGTATGCAAGGTCAGAAATGATATAAAAAGAATGCCTCTAGGGAGTGTGCTGAGCCTGACTCTGGTCAGTCACTTGTTACGGCTGTTTTTAAAGAGCCTGAGATAATAAACAGGATCATGTCACAAAGATGAATTCTGAAACATTGTTGCTGGGGAAAAAATGAAATCTAAAATCCTGAAGTCACAGTTCTATTTTTGATCAGATTAATAATAACTATGAAGTAGCCATAAAAATAGCTTAGAAATTTGATTAAAAAATGTTTTTGATGTTTCTATTGCGTGTTTAATTTTGTTAGTGTTTCCAGCATATAGTGGAGATATTTGCAGGATGAGCTCAAGAGAAGAAACATCTGCTGATTTGATCAGAGGAGCATATGGTTAGCAAATTAAGATCTAGAACTGTGAAGTAGCAGTAAGGACGGAAAGACTGTAGTTTTAGTCAAAAATGAAAAGTGTTCAAGGTTCTCAGGAAAAGAATGTAATCCTTTTTTTGGCAGAGTTTGAATCACAAATCAGATTCTGTACTAAAAACACTTCACATATGTAATAGTGTCAGTAATTTTCTGTTCTGTTCCTGAAAGTGGAGCTTGACTATGTATCAAAGATCTCTTAGTCTTCCTGTTCCAAGGCACTGAGTATATATGGTAAAGGCTCCAACATCTGCAATGAATGAAATTCTTTACAAAAAGCAATTGAATAACGAGATTATATTTTGATGTTTAACCACAGCAAAAATACAGACAGGGAAAGAGGTAATGGCATTTTAAGCTATCGTCAGTCTTTCCCTTGGCTATTTTCAGAAAATGTATGCATAGATATCTATGCCTTTCTCTGTGTTTATATTCAAAGAAATCTGAGCTAAGTGAATGATGAAAGACCTACTAGAGATCAGCTATTTTAGTATGTGAAAGTAGTAAACAGTTATTTAAAACTAAGAGCATATCATACCATGCATATTTCTTTTCAGAAACTCAAACGAAGGTTCCTTATTCTGTGCCTTTATATATTAAGCAGGATCCTTTGTATTAGCTCTTGATACCTTTTGGTGTAATTTTATTTGGAAGAAAATTCTTAGCACAGATTTGGTATTGTCTTTTTTCCCCCCAATTTAAACCAGTGGCTTGTGAAATTATGTCTTGCCCTGCTAATGGCAAATGACATTTTTTCAGTGTTTTTCAGTTAATTATTTATTGCCATGGTTTCAAATATTCTTATTCCAAGCACCTTGAAGACTTTCGTGCATGTAAAATTTGCACATATAAAACTTGACTATATAAAAGATTGGAGAACAGTGATGAATGGTGTTTCTCAAAGGTCAGTACCAGGGCTGGTGCTATTTAACATCATTGTCTGTGGCATGGACAGCGGTGTAGTGCACATCCTCAGCAAGCTTGCAAACAGCAGCAAGCTGTGTGGTGTGGTTGACATGCTGCAGGGAAGGGAGGCTATCCAAAGGGCCCCTATCAAGCTTGAGAAGTAGGCCTGTGCAAACTGGTCCAGCACATCCAAGTGGTAGGATAAGGGGTAATGGCTTTAAACTGAAATAGGGTGGATTTAGTATAGAATCAAGGTAGAAATTCTTCACTGTTGAGAGTCACTGGAGGCATTGGAACAGGTTTCCCAGATGTGGTGAAGGCCTCGTCCCTAGATACATTTAAGGCCAGGATGGATGTGGCTTTTAGAAGTCTGCTCTAGTGGAAGGTAGAATTAGAACTGGATAACCTTTATTTTCCAAACAAAACCATTATATGCTTCTATGATTCTATGAAAACTAAAATGAACTCATAGAAATATAAAAGGACTTTCAGTTATTAGAAAACGTAGCAAACTGAAAAAAGCCTTAAATTATTTTTCCTTGTGAAATCAAGTGTTATAGTGAAATGGATTGATCAGAGGGTGGGAGGAATCAGACCCTTCAAGAATATTCTTTTGGTATTGCCATAAGTAACAATTCTCATGCTGTTAACTTTGAATTTACTGGCACTGGGGGAGGAATTTATCATATAGACACATTTATTGCATAAATTCTATGTTTTGGGGAGTTTTTAATGTCAGTATAGTATCAGAGTTTCACATCTTTTCCATGTAATAAAATGAGATTTTTCATTTGAAAAAGGATTCTTGTCTGACTCTCTGATCTTCCCTAAAACACTGTAGCTTTTGTGTCACACTAAGGAAAAGAGTATGAACTGGTAATTATTATCCTCTTGAGGTTTGAACTGAGATAGGTGACAAGCAGAGTTCAGTGATCTTGCTTTTCTTTAAAATCTTTCATGATAAATAAGCGAGATGAATCACTGCTTAGGGACCTGCACTTTTTGTACCATGCAATAACATCCCACCGCAGTTTATCACATCAAGGTACAGAGCAAGAGAACTGTCTGGTGAGATTTTGGTCCTTTTAAACAAGTTATTGTCTGTTTGTCTATTTTAAGAGCTGTTTATGTCTGCACTGATGTTGACAGACCACATTTTAATAACTTAAAGATGCTCTTTCTCAACAGGCTGATGCTAGATACCACAAGAATGTGAAACTAAAGGTTCAATGTCAAACAGTGCTTCTGTAAATGAGTAATTTCCAAATTAATTTTCCCAGTGTAAATATAATTTTAAGTTTGCATGTACAGTTAAGTTACTTCCATATATAAGCATAATTTGACATAATCTTTCACAACACACTTCTAGAAATAATAAATGCTAGACAATCTTGGTAAAACCTACTCCATGGGATGAAGTGTTAAGATTTATTCATCTCCTTCATTTCACACTGGATCAGGTGCCTTTTCTGGATGCTTCTCTCCATTCAGTCGTGCCACATGAAACATTTAAGGCACAGTGATGGAATCCAGAATGAAATCAGGTGGCTAATGACACTCTTCATACTTGCATGGGTAGAAAATAGGAGGATGTCTCAAAAGGTTAATATTTCAATCAAACTGAAAATCATAACAGGGAATAAAACTGCAGATCTGTACATGCTCCAGATATTATGTTTTGGTGCATTGTATAGTTTAGCTTGAGATCTTACACTCCTGTGAGCTGTCAGAGATTGTATATATAGAAGCTACAGCAGCACTTTGGTCTCTTTACCCTCAGACATCAAAACAAACTTTCTTTTCTAAAAACCTCAGACCTCAGGAGCACTGAATGGCAGATCTTACTGAAGTTCCTTCAGTGAAAGGAACTGTAAAGGGACTAAACAAATAATTTGCCAGAACTCTTGATATAACTGTGACTGTTTTGTCTTCCAAAAAAAGCCAGATTTAATAGTAAGTTCCTGTGGATTTCCTGAACCCTTCTTTAAAACTGGTATGAAATCTCCTTCACAAAGCTGACAGTGGGGTATTCTCTGAATTGATATTAGATGTTTTCTTACTTTCATGCTTTCATCCTTACTGGTGTATAAATGATAAAGACAGTATTGCAACTGAAGTAACAAACATGATTACCAATAGCTATCCAGATTTGTGTAATTTAACAATACAAATCAAAACGTGTTGCATCATAAAATGATGGAGGTTTTCTCTCTTTTGGGTCATTTTTTGAATACATTTATCAGTTTTGTTAGAAAAATGAAAAGCAAATTTGACAAATAACGTTTTAACAGGGTTATTTATAGGTTACACGGATAACCAGTTTTATTCACTTTTACTGTGGTTCTTCAACAACTGGAGATCAAAAGGGGGACTGGCCTGTTAATTGAACTTGCTTCCATGACTGCACAGGAACAACCATCCAGTCATTTCTCTTTCAGGCTCACAGTTAAGCGAAGTGCACTTCCATGTGCTGAAGTAGGTATTCAGCCTTGATCTGAAGTGCTGAACGATGCTCAATGTGCTTTTAATTTTACTAGTAAATTATCTTCATTATTTCTAGTCTGAAATTGGTTTAGGTAATTTCAGTTTTCACCATCTGGATCTTGTTATATCTTCTTAGATAAAAAAACCTCTTTGCTATGAATAGTGTTTCTCTCATGTAGACTTCTACTAACCATGATCAAGCCACCATTTCTTTTTATTGCTGGCAGACATCTACATGGCACCATAAATGCAAAGGAAACTAGTCCATGCTAGTTGAAAAACAAAGTTCAAATAAAAGCATTATTGACATAGTAGAAATATCTACTGTGTGTTGGCTCTACTAGCTGATGTTCAGTGTTTAATGGGGTAAAGAAGTGTACAATTACAACCAATCTTAGACCATATAATAAGTAATTCCTTGCCTAAAAGACAAACAGTCCTCAGGCTCATCACTGGAAGGACTAGGAGCATGGCACCAAGGCTACTGTCAGCAATGTCAAGAAAAGATTATGGTGCCCTTCTTCACAAAACAGTGGTTTCACTGAAAAGAACTCTGTCTTTCCCAGCCTGAAAACTTCAGAGCTCATATCCAGGCCTTCCTTTATATTCCTGCATTTGATACGGAAAATCACTGTTCAGTGAAAGTGTCCTTAAGTCCTTCTGTGAAGAGTTTGAGCGCTTGGATAGTGATATGGAGTGCATGCACTAAATAGAGTGGAGAAATGGCTTCTTTTGAAATTCTTCTTATCAGTAAATCAGATTAACTGGACCAGAAGAGAGAGAGAGAGATCAGAAGAGGCACCATGACTAATAAATAGGGCACTCTTCAGAGATAGTAGAGACCTAAGTGAATTAATCTGATATAATGTTGTGAGTTAAACCCAGTCGGAAACTACGCCACACACAGCAGCTCATTATGTCCCAGTGGAATGGGAGGAGAACTGGAAGATAATGTTAGAAAACTTGTGGGTTGTGATAAAGACAGTTCAAGGAATTCATTCACTATTTCCCAGTGGCATGCAGCTGTTCAGCCATTTCCAGAAAAGCAGTGATTTCTCACATGTAATGATTACTTGGACAGACAAATGGTGTAACTCCAAATATCCCCAACCGCCCCTTCGTCGTCTTTCTCTCAGCTTCTATAGCTGAGCACAATGTCATATGGTGTGGGATATCCCTCTGCTCATTTTGGTCACAAATCCAAAACACATCACCATTGGGACTGCTATAAAAAAAATTAACGGCATCCCAGGCAGACCCAGTACACATAAACAGAGCTCCACAATGTGCTCAGGTGACAGTGAAGTGCAAGGTTTATGACACACTTTCCTGGTTTAACATTTAGCTTTTCTGAATCTTGTTCTAAGGTGTCGAGCTAACTCAGTATTACAGGCTGTACATCATGATACAGACAGCCAAGAAGCATTAGTAGAGAAAATTTACCATCGTATCTGAAACGCCTCTATGAATGTTCCTTTAGGATATAGTTTCAGAAGATGCTTATTTGGCTTACAAATGCAGCATAGGATATTTCTACAGTCCTGTCTTCCTGCGCTGATGTTTGCTTTGGTCTGAAATGTGCTAGTACAGCTGTTTGTGGTTAACTTCCTCACTGAGATGAGCAAAGTAGAAATAGTGAGGGCTGGACTGGGGTTGTGAACTTCTTGCGATAGCTTTGCTGCCAGTGCTGTCATCTTCTAAAACTGCAGACTATGTTTCTTCACATAGGCTCAATAAAATTGACTGTGAGTTTTAAGTGGACTTCTATTACTTAATTAGTATTTGAATCTCATTTATAGTTATCCATATGGCTCTCCTTGTGGCTAATTGTTTCTCCAAATAGTACATTTAATTAACTCAGATACCCTTTAAGTGATTATCTTGCTTTTTAAAAGCAAAAAAGTTCCCCTTTTATACCAAATTCTTGAAACCCCATCACTGTTCTTTGCCGTTGCATACTTCCTTCTTGACAGTCAATACATGTTCCACAGATGTTAGCTAGTGGCAGATGAAGTATGTGAAAAGGTAGTTTTCAATAAAATAACTCAGTGAAGCTGTTATAAATATTTCTCCCCAGTGTAACTATCTTCAAAATACTGTGTTACTCAGGTAGAAAACATCAATGCACAGGATGAGCTCCACAGATTGACAAAACTTAACTCTCCAAATTCCTCTTATTTTTGATGACCTATAGGAGCTATAAGACTATAGGAGACTGTAAGAGGGCACTAATTTCACAGGTTATTCTTACAGTGTCAGTTGCTGACACCAAGAGCGCACTGCTGAACTTGTGTGCACCTGAGACAAGAAAGACAAATGCAATTAAACAAACTATCTTAACAACATATCTTAAACAAAATATGTAAGTTTTGCAGATTGCTACCTTGTGTAGCATTTGTTTCTGAAACCTGAATTGAACTCAGGAATTGTTTTTTTACCCCAGTAATAAGGTTTTCTAATAAACATCAGTTTATTGATAAAGCTACTTGATTCATAGACACGCTTTGAAAGTGCCTTTCTCAAAATCACACTGTTTTACAATTCAGAGTGTTTAAGGAGCTTACAAATGTCATTAAAAGAAGACCAAGTAAAGCTTAGTTTTAGTCTGATGATGAAAGCAGCTGATGTGATGTGAGCTTGAACTTTTCTGCTTCTTGTCATCAGCTACTGAGTATTTTGATAAATTTTCATGGCTTCTTCCAAAAATGCCTGGGCTATAAGAGTGCAGTGAGATTAGGAGCTGAAATTATCTCCATGGTACGAAAATAAATAGGAAACATTCATGCTCACACAGTGAACAACTCCAGACTTATATCAAGATCTGAATCTGCAATGGTATTTAGTGTTATTTACAAATACTATAAGTATAAGCAGACATAAAGATCACAAAAAAGAAATTGTGATAATCATAGTTTAAAAAGCAATTTGATTGCATTGATTTTATCAGAACATGGAAATGTTTTCTTATCATTTCTTTTTACAAAGTTTTTGTAGAAAACAAAGGCCAGAGTGTTGCTATTGTTTTGCCGATATGACTTGCAGCAATGATGTGCCATGTCACAGCCATGTGCTATGAGGTTAACAGAAATCATCAGTGAGATGAATGAGAGAAGAAAATAGTGAGACAAAACAGCTGTGAAAAATAGGTAAAAGGAAGAGGAAAGAAATCAGAGAAAGAAGGAAAGAAAGAAAAGTTGCTCAGGAACGGACACAAGTGATACAAAGAGATTTCTTCTCAAGAAATCTGGTAAAAAGGAAAATTGTGGTTAAAGAAACACTCTTTCATGGTGCCTTTCTACTCAAAAGCAGAAGTACACATATATCATTAAGATCTACTCATGAGTTGATTCTTAATTTTTTTCCTGAAACCTCACTTTCATGGAAAAAACCCTGATTAAATTACAGTTCTTGCTGCATTGGTTCTGCAAGTATTTAGGTTGAAGACTGCAGCATTTAATGGCTTTGCAGAAGGAAAGCTCCCTTTGTAACTAGACTATGAATGATTCACAGTCTAAAAAACGTTGCCAGTAAAAGAGATAACCTAAATGCATAGAACCAGGATGTTTTGGGAGTCTGCAGTTTCTGTTATCGTGTATACTTGTGGCTTTGTGTTATTGGGTGCTATTAATCTCAGAAGAAATATTCTTTTGTCTAAAGAAGAGCATCCACAAAAGGTATTGCTGCTGAACATGCAGGAAAAAAAGTTAATAGGTTTCTTCTACCCTTTTGTACATAGCATTTGGTACCTTAAGGTGTGCAATGCCATGCAATTATGCTGATGGAATTACAGATATGCCACAGCTGACGCAAAATCATAATCAAGAATATTTTCCACATTACAAATGAAAATAAAAGGGAACGTATATACAATTAAAGAAAAGAAACAATATACTCTTATCACACCTTAGGAATTTTTCATTCCAAGTCCAGATCGTTTTATGTCATTGCTGAACATTATCTGCACAATTTTATCAAAACTTGATCCAAGTATAATAAACTGACCCTCATGTGCTCTTTCGGTTGACTCTGCAGACTAGGGAAACATGGAGTGGTCTAACTAATGGTGGCAACTTTGGACCTGCTTTGACACATTTGCTGTGTGCTGCTGATTGATACCTTTGCCTTAAGTCTTTTTCTATTATTTCCTAGTTGGCAGTTACAAACAAACAAGCAGGTATTCAGAGAGATAAGTGCTCTTTCGTTCAATTTTCAGCTGGATCTTTGTTACATAATCTTTTTTTCTGTAAAATAAATCAGAAAATAAATTGGTAATAACCTAATTAACTTGTTTTCTCAGAGATAATGTTTTGTATAATTTTTCTCTGTGTGGCTTTCTTGTTTCTCTTCTGGGACACTCTTATCAAGTTAGATTTTTAACTTAACTTCCAACAGATTTATTAGTTATTTGTAATTCATATCCAAATAAGGAATTAGTGACATTCTAAAGATCTTGAGGATTTTTATTAGATCAATAAGGAGAATGAGGCACAATATTCTACAGACATTTTTCTTCAGATAGTTTGGTTTGTGGGTGAAGAGAGTTCATGTGGTCATTTATGAAAAATCCAAATCTTTGGTAGATGGGAAACATAAAAGGCACAGAATGTAATCTTTGTTGGGAGCTTCCTTGACTGCATATAGGTTATATCTGATCTGGGTCTAAGTCTGCTTTGCACTTAGGGTATCTATGCATCATATGCTTATAAGCACCTTTTTTAACTGATAGGAAATTAAATAATATTCATAGATAAAGAATTTGAACAGCTAAGTTATGTATTAAACTAGCATATAGCCACTATCACAACATTGAGGAACTGTCTTACAGATTTTTAAGAAAAGGTGTCACATATAATTGTCATACAGGTATTTTTATACACTTGCTTCTACTCAGTACATGCAGCCTTGGCTTTCTCATTTAGGCCTGTGATGCCAATAGTTAAAGGTACTTTGTAAGGGAATTAATGGACGCTTAAGCAATCCTCAGGAGGTATAAGCAGTTGTGAGGAATACTGAGATTTGGATCAATAATAGTGTGGAGTCATGAAATCAGTGCCAACATTAGAGTCCACAAGCCCGAAAATCAGGCTCTGCATGTCTGAAATTGCAACCCAAAGCAGAAGTACTGGATTATTTATGAGTTTTGATGTGAGCGAATTCCCAAGCAGGAACACACAGAAATTTAAGGCCGAAAAGAGAAATTGAATCTTGATGACACCTTCTCTTTCTCTCCAGCAGCTGCTGACTTTTAAGATGTTGATCCTTTATTCCTCTGACAGATTGGATTCTAGATTAACAGTATCTCCAGTAAATTCAAGTACCAACACTTTCCAGAACAACTCTCAACTTCAGCACTGCTGTTTAAGTCATCACCAGTTCAGTCTCTAAGCCACATATCAGTTATTTTCTGACATAAGATTGATCGACTCCGCTCACTGGAGATATCCTCTGGACAGTACTTTTGTATGTTTAACTATTACAGGTATAGCATATATCAGTTTTGATTAATATGGAAACTTATTTGGATTCTTCCTTACACTCAGAAAATGGTTTACAACTGTAACAGTTTAGGGAGAGGGTCTAAATCGGTTTGGGCTGGTGCCTGCAATTCAAGCACAGCACCTGGCTCTCACTGAGAATTCAACAGGCAGTGAAGTAACTTTGATAAAAGGACAACAGTTCTCTCCTCCCCTGTGGTTAGGCACCAAGGGAGGTAGCGGGTAAGAGCTCAGCTCTGTCTGGCATCTTTCAAGGCGATCAAGCTGTAGAAGTGGCTGTGGAGGAGTTGCCCTGTCTTCGGGCTGCTGCCAGAACAGAATCCAGAACGAGCTGGCTTTCGGCGTTTAAACTCTCAGAAAAGGAGGAAATGGGGTGCAGTTTTGCCCCCACCAAAGAGGTCTGCAGGTGTGGACAGTGGCTTGTCTCTTCAGCCTGCTGCCAGGAGCTAGGGTGAGCTGGTGCTGGCTACAGCCCTAGAAGGCATGCTCTCTCTGTGTTCGAGCAAAAGAGCGCTGTGGCTGCCCCCACAGCAGAGGTGCAGCCAGCTTAGGCTCCTTCTTTATTCCACCTTTCCGTGGGAGTAAGGCTGGGAGTCATTGCTCGCTCCCACCCTGAGGGAGTAGGGGGAGCTCTCTTCTAGAGGAGCTGTCTGTATCTCAAGATGTACTGAAGGAGAAGAAGAATAAAAGAAAAGAAGAAAAGCAGGAGGTACATTCCCTTTTATAGACTCTGTCCACCAATCACCCCTAGAGTCAGAACACTGATACAGGAGATCTGCTAGGAAAGCTACATCCAGCTTCAGCATAAAATGCTTTTTCGGCACAAAAGCATCAGTATTAACACTTGAAAATTTGATAATTTTCAAACCATAACAACAACTCCATTTTTGTTCAGTGTAGGAGTTTTAGTTCCTTTTGATTTTTGTCCCTTTAGTACTTTTTCCCCATGTATTCCATTGAGGTAATTGTTCCCATAAATGCAGTTTGATGAAAGAGCTTAAAACATACAGTTCAGCTGTGAGTTGCCCATTCTGTTCAAGTTAATTAAGTAGAGAGGAAATGTTAGGTAGATTTCTAAAATGGGAAAAACAGACTTTCTCAAGGCTTCCTTATTTTCAGCTTAAATCTGAAATTGCTAAAATGACAGGACACAATTCCTGATTCCGGTCAACTTAACAAAAGCATCTTCAAGTGTAAAGAAGTATTTCCCAAAGCTTATAGAGAGCAGAAGTGATAAAAGCTTCTCAGAGTGCTAAAAGGTGCATGCACCACAGACTTCCTTAAAATTAGTTTAAATACCTGAAGCATGAAACAACATCTGCACGGGTTGTGATGAAACTCAAACAGAAAATGTAAAAGGAATAGACATTGATCTTGCTCTGGAGGAAGCACAATGTCCAATAAACAGAGTATAGATTCTTTTCCTTTCATCTGCGCCCTTCTGGTTACTGTTGAGTGGTCTTTCCCTACTGAGCTGATAACTCAAACCATCAATATTGTTCCCTCCATGACAAGAGAATCATGATGTCTGCCTAATGCCCTAGAAGTGATAAGGGTCAGTTGTAGGTGTGTTTCTGTGGGTCTCTTCACAGATTCGTGTAAGCCTGTGGATAGAACAATCTCTGGCAGTGGAAGAGAGGGATGTATCTCCATCCAGTCACCCCCTCCAAGAGCAGAGCAGCAAGAGAAGACACCTTACTATGTGGTCTCTTGTCTGGACAGTAATGTTCTAGAAAATGGAGATCTCTGACCATGTAGTGAGTCAGTGATGTGAAGCAAGTTGTACACAGCAACACTTCTAGCAAGGAATATGATATTAACTCTTAAGGTTCTAGCTCTAGAAAGCCTTATAGGATCCACATAATTCATTAAATGCTCACATTAGAGCAGAATTCTTCTTCAAACAGTTTCAATCAATGCAAAAATTCAACCCATGTCTATGGTATGGTATCTTTTAGACTGATACCTTTGATCACTGAATCAGTTTGGTTGGAAGAGTCATATAAGAACATCATGACTGTATCCTTTCACAACACTTGGATTTCAATAGAAATACTGAAATCATAGCTCATTACATACAAGCCTTACTATTTCATATCTTATGTCAATATTGTGGGCAGTTTGAAATTTTTCTAGAGCAGATTTAATTAAAAGTTTGACTCTGGGAATACATATTGTTTCTATTTCATCTGTTAAAATTTATGAAGACAACACCTACAATAATATAATTTTTCACCCTTGATTATATACGCCATCTGTATTGTTGACAAAGCAATTCTTTGTGTTGTACAATCATATCAGTCCTCCACTGCAGATCAGTTTATTGAAAACTAATTAGAAATAGCAAGTCTCTCTTAATAGGTTTAATAGGACCTATACCGCCCTTGGAAAATGCAATGAGAAACCAAAGGTTTATATAAGAATGTGAGAACAGGTTTGTTAAGTCAGACTATAATACATTTCTTTTTAGTGTATTCTCTACGACAATAACCTGGGAAAAGTGACTAAATATAATAACTGGGCAAACACACAGGTACAATTCGGTATCCTCCCAGTGACCAGCATCTTAAAGACTTCTGTGGCATTACCAAGAAGGGTATTTTTGTTTTTAACAACACTTGTGTCTTTTTTTACCTGTCTATTTTTTAACTTGGTCTTTGAATTTATAGAGAAGTTTAGAGTCCATGGTGTTCTACAGCAAAAGATTTCCAACTTTAACTTGAGCTATGTGGAAAATCTGTTCCCTCTGTTTCTGCTACACTTTTTCTTCAAGTATTTTTTTTAATTATAATGAATGTTCACTGCCTTTTCACTTTTTAAATGCTACTTTCTGTTTCACAGGCTACTATCACAGTTTCTTCCACCTTCTCTTTTTCAAACAAAATGCTTTGTCTCATTACAGAGAAAGCAGACATACTGAACACTTTCTTTGCCTCCGTCTATACTTCTGGGAGCTGTCCTGGTATCAAAGCCCAGACTGCTGAGGCTCCAGTGGAAGTTGGGGCAAAAGAGGAGCCTGACTTGTTTGATAAGGACTGGGTTAGGGATATGTTGAGCAAACTGAATGAACATATATCCATGGGCCCTGAAGGGATGCATCCGCATGTGCTAAGGGAGACGGCAGAACTCTTTGCTAAACCACTCTTTGTCATCTTTTCTAAGTCATGGGGATGAGGAGAGGTGCCTAGAGACTGGAGGTTAGCAAATATCACTCCAATCTTCAAAAAGGGTAAGGAAGAGGACCCAGGTAACTATAGACTGGTAAGCCTCACCTCCATCCCAAGAAAGGTGATGGGACAATTTGTCCTGCATGTTGTCTCTGGGCACATCAGGGACAAGAGGGTCATTAGGGACAGTCAGCATGGCTTCACCAAAGGGAAGTCATGCTTGACCAACCTGATAGCCTTTTATGAGGGCATAACCAGGTGGATAGATGATGACAGAGCAGTGGATGTGGTCCATCTTGACTTCAGTAAGGCATTTGACACAGTCTCACATAGCATCCTTGTGGCCAAACTGAGGCAGTGTAGACTGAATGATCGGATAGTGAAGTGGATTGTGAACTGGCTGCAGGATAGAAGCCAGAGAGTAGTGGTTAATGGGACAGAGTCTAGTTGGGGGGCTGTATGTAGTAGGGTCCCTCAAGGATCAGTACCCCACCAGTCCTCTTCAATCTATTCATTAATGACTTGGATGAGGGATTAGGGTGCACTGTCAGCAAGTTTGATGATGACACAAAGCTGGATGATGTTGCTGACACCCCAACAGACTGTGCTGCCATTCAGTGAGANCAGTATCCTGGGTGGGATCAGAAGAGGTGTGGCTAGCAGATCAAGTGAGGTTCTTCTCTCCCTTTACTCTGTACTAGTGAGGCTGTATCTGTAGTATTGTGTCCAATTCTGGGCCCCTCAGTTCAAGGACACAGAGCTGCTGGAGGCTCTCCAGCACAGAGCAACAAAGATGATGAAGGAAGTAGAAAACCCTCCTTATGAGGAAAGACTGAGGGAGCTGGGTCTCTAGCATGGAGGAGGCTGAGGGGTGATCTCATTAATGTGAGGGGTGGGTGTCAGGAGGATGGAGCCAGGCTCTTGTCAAGGTCATCTAGTGATAGGACAAGGGGCAATGGGTGCAAGCTGGAACAGAGGAGGTTCCATATAAATATCAGACGGAACTTGTTCCCAGTGAGGGTAACGAAGCATTGGAACAGGCTGCCCAGGGAGGTTTTGGAGTCTCCTCTGGAGACGTTCAAGATCCCTAATGATCCTATGATTCCATAGTTTTGATCATCCCTGTCACCTTCTCTTAATAGCTTGTGTTTCTTATCTATAATTCCTGGAAAGAAATGACCATAAAGAAAGAATATGTTTAGATTCCTGAGGTTACACAGTGATATTTTGATTTTTACTGTGTTCTCTATTCTTTGCTAATTATTGAAATGACAATTCATGAAATTATGGACTATAATTTTAAGATGTATTCCTAAGTGTTAATAACTTGCTGATACTCCATGTTCTATCTGCAAAGGTAAGATTGTTTACCATCTAGCTTTTTTTGTCTGGTCTTTGAAGGTGAGATTCATCTCATGACATCCAAGCTCTTCACCTTTAGCTCACTTTATAATCAGTGGGCACAATCTGTCATTTGTAAGCAATAATTTATCCCACCATGCTTTGCAGTGAGATAAGTCACTGCATAAAAATTTCTGTTCCCCTCCACTGATTGCAAAAAGAGAGCAAAGGGCTCCATGCACAGCATATGCACAGATTTGGCCAGATGGCACTCAGTGTCATGAAGATTTTCTGCAGTACTTCTCAATCACTTTTACAGTTTTACTGCTCTAAATGTCTTAGTTTGATCAGTGAACTTTATTACGACATTATTAATTTGTGTCCTAGGTAATTTATGAAGATGTCAACCAATATAAGTTACTAGCGCAAGTCTCTAATATTCCAGCAGTATGTAGTCACTATGGGATTTTAGTGGTAATCTTTTCTACATTTTCAAAATTATAATCTATTCCTAAGCATTTNTTATTAATTTAGAAACAGAAGTTTATTTTCTATAGAGATCATTAATGAGAGTTTTATGAAAATCCTCTAGCCATCCAAGGAGACAAATAGCAGCTGACCTTTATTGGTAGCAATGTGCTATACCTTCAGATAGCTGCAGGTGTATGGCTGCCTTTTCTGCAGTTTTCTCTGTGTTCTGTTACCCAGTACTGACTATATTTTATGTGTATTCATTAGCTCTGTTAGGTATTATACTTTCAACCAATCTGTGCTTCTTTGATGTCTTAATTACATACTGGCTCTACTGACTACCAGGAAATCTTTCTTCTTTGGGTGCATTTGCCAAAAAAAAAAAAGACCAATCATACCAGTCCTATGCCTTTAGCAATTATTTTTATGGCTGGTTTTGCCAGCCTCATATTTTTGTCCCACTTATATGGGCAATACAAGTATAGCTTTCTAAAGGAAGCTCCTGTCCGAGCTTGCTTCACTGTATTTTTTTTTCCTGACTTTTCTATAATGGTTTTTTTTTTGATTTTCATATAGATTTCTGACTGACAAAGACCTTATTTGGATTATCTGCAGTGATGTTCTTAATCTCAATAGCATCTGTAAATATGTAAGTCTTTTAGCTCTTAGTTCCTTTGTAATATGCCTGTGCACTAGTCACCCTTTTTGAAATTAAGAGCTCTTGTAGTAGATTTTCATTCTTGATTCACTTATGAGGATTGTTAACTCTAAACATCTTTCAGAGCACTGTAACAAATACAAATAACTGTTCATTAATAATACTATTTTAAATCAGCACCTTTTTTTTCTACCCTGGATCAAATCAAGTGCTGCTTTCCTTCTCTATCCTTACCTGAACTATGAGGAAGGCACTTAGGGTAACTAAGACAGAGTTTCATCATTACATTGTGGTATGACATTTACATAGTTACTGTGGATAATGGAGGTCTTCTTCTTTTATTGTCTTTCCTGTCCTCACAACTGTAACATTTCTTAGTCTATTATCACTTTACCAGAACAATTTTCAGCCTAGTAATGAAGTATTCATGTATAATCTCAGGATTTCAGACCTCAAAGATGACTATACAAAGACTTGATGTTTGAGTTACATATCTGATTTAACTAGAACATTTGGGGTTTTTTCTAAAAATACATTTCTCAAGGTATGCAAGCTCCTGTGTCCTTACAGTATGGTTCCCATGGATTGGGTTGCCTTTATCAGTTTCAGACATACTTACTGATACATGAATTTGAAACAACATTTTCCTGACCTCACTCTCACGTGACCTGGACTGGCCTGGCCTCCCCTTTCCTCATCAGAAGAAAGGACTGTTTTTATATTTTACTCCAGACTGGAAAACATTAAGAAGTTCTGGTAGCTGCTGTGTCTTGTGCAGGTGATTATTCTGAAGATCACTGATGAAGCTTCTCAGAGAGTTTGTGGGGACTTTAGAAAAATTATTTCTGTAGTCAATATCAAATGTTGCTACTAGATATGAACAGTTAAGCTGCACTAGTGATCAACTGCCTGATGGAGAGGGAGGGCTGGTGACTATGATTTCTTGCACAAGAAACCTTATTAGCCACACAGCACTGCTGTCTCTGGAACTATTTTTAACATTATTTTCCCCACTCCAATGAGAAGTTCTCTGTTCCTGGCCAATGCTAAAAATAGGCACCTGTGGGAAATGATAATTAATTGTGCTATCACACAGCAGGAGATGTAAGCTATCCTTTAAATTACAGTCAAAAGACCAAACATATACTGTGGCTTCGGTTTATACACCGCTATTATTTTGAGCAACTCAAAGGGGTTTGTATTATTATAGAGCTGTCAGATACAACCTTCTTACTTCTGCTAATTGTCCTTCTGTGAATTCAAGGCAGCTGAGCAGATTTTTGCCTATACCACTACAAGCTTTAAGAAAACAATATATTGCAAAAGACAAAGCATTTTAGCACCTGAATTTGTCATCCAAAGCTGAGCAGACAACAGCTTATTTATAAAGCACTCTGTCATCCTTCAAGCCTCTGTGGAACCCTTAGTAAGTTGCACTTGCCAATGGAGCTCCCAGGGAAACATGTACCTATCCAGATCCCTGCCTACAGGGAGTGTCACAGCCTTTCACTTGTACCAGAGGGTGGCAGTGACAACATCTGTTTGTTATGGGAGCAGGTGAATGATCTGCTCAGCATGGTGGTATGACCTGAAAGAGGAAGTAGAGGAGCAGTAGGGAATGTGAGAAGATGAGCGGTGAGAATGTGAGAGTGCTATCATGCAACAAATGAGTGATGGACAAGAGATTAAGCCAAGTCAACATGGGTTCAGGTGGGGTAGGTCTTGCCTGACTAACCTGATCTCCTTTTACAATCAAGTGACTAGACTGGTTGATGAGAGGAAGGCTGTGGACGTGGTTTACCTGTATTTCAGTAAGGCATTCAACATGGTCTGCCATGATATACTCCTAGCTAAGATGGCATCAAGGGGCTTTGACAGGAATATACTGTGCTGGGTCAGGAACTGGTTGGATGGACGAGCCCAGAGAGTGGTGGTTAATGGTGTAGCATCTAGTTGGTGACCTGTTACTAGTGGTATCCCCCAAGGGTCAGTGTTGGGTCTGGTCCTGTTCAATATCTTCATTGATAATATTGACGATGGGTTGGAATCCATCATGAGCAAATTTGCGGATGACACCAAGCTTGGAGCCTGTATCGATTTGTTGGAGGGTAGGAGGGCCCTGCAGAGAAACTTGGACATACTGGAGAGATGGGCAGACTCTAATCCAAATAAGTGTCGGATTGTGCATTTTGGTTGTAACAACCCCAGGTAGAACTATAGGCTGGGAATGGAGTTCTTAGAGAGTACTCAGGTAGAAAGAGACTTGGAGGTATTGGTGGACAGTAAACTTAGCATGAGTCAGCAATGTGTCCAGGCGGTCAAGAGAGCTATGGCATTCTGGCCTGTATCAGGAATGGTGTGGCCAGCAGGGCAAGGGAGGTTATCCTCCCCCTGTATTTGGCACTGGTTAGACCGCACCTGGAGTATTGTGTTCAGTTCTGGGCTCCTCAGTTTAGGAAGGATGTCGAGGTGCTGAAACAAGTCCAGAGAAGAGCAACTAGAATGGTTAAGGGGCTGGAAGATAAGCCCCACGAGGAGAGGCTGATGGAGCTGGGTCTGTTTAGCCTGGAAAAAAGGACTCTCAGGGGTGACCTTATCACTGTCTATAACTATCTAAAAGGAGGTTATGGTCAGGCGGGGGTTGGGCTTTTCTCCCTGGTAAGTTGGAAGAAGGGTTATAAACTCTTTAGAAATGACAGCATGGGAGATGAGAGGTGGGTGTTGCCCTGTATGTTAACAACTAGCTTAAGTGCATGGACCTGCACCTAGAAGCAGATGGGGAAAATACTGAGAGTTTACTGATCAAGGTAAAAGGCAGTAGAAATTACAGTGGGGTCTGCTACAGGCCACCTGACCAGGACTGGAGAGTGGATGAAGTAATTTAGATGATTCACCCAGGTGTTCTGAGGGAACTAGTGAATAAAGTTCCTAGGATATTATTCATCGTATTTGAGAACTTATGGTGGCTTGGTCAAGTGCTGGTTAACTGGCAAAGGGGAACTATAACTCCAATCTTTTATAAGGAAATAGAAGATGACCTGGGGAAACACATGTCAGTCAGTCTCACCTCTGTGCCTGGCAAGATCATCAAGAATAACCTCCTAGAATCTAGAAAAATACGATTGGTGGCAGCCAACATGGCTAGCATATCTGGTGGTCCTCTATGGCAATGTTACAATGGATTGAGAGCAGTCTCGAGAAGGACTTGGTGGTGCTGGTAGATGAGAAGCTCAACATGATCCAGCAATCATACATTTTAGAAGATCAGCTGTCTCCTGGACTGTATCAAAAGAAGTGTGACCAGCAGGTCACAGCACGTGGTTCTCTCCCTCTGCTGTGCTCTTGTGAGGCCTCATCTGGAATACTGTGTCCAGTTCTGGAGCCCCCAGTATAAGAAATCCATGGAACCATTCAAATTAGTCTATAGAAAGGCCATAAGGATGGCCAGAGGGTGAGAGCACCCTTCATGAAGACAGGTTGATGGTTTTGGGGCTGTTCAGCCTGGAGAAAAGAAGGTTCCAGAGAGGGGAGACCTTAAAGCAACATTCCAGTAGCTGAAGGGAACCTACAGAAAATTCAGGGGAAGGACTTTTTATGGGAGACCCTAGTGATAAGAAAAGGGGGCAATGGTTTAAAACTAAAAGAAGGTAGTTTTAGCTTGTATATTAGGAAGAAGTTCCTCACTGTAAGAGTAGTGAGGCACTGGAACAGATTGCCCAGAGAAGTTGTGGATGCCCCCTCTCTGGAAGTGTTTATGACCAGGTTAGACAATGCCCTGGGAAACTTGGTGTAATGAGTGATTGGAACTAGATGATCTCTGATGTCCCTTCCAACGGAAGACATTATACGATTCTATAAAATGAACTTGATTTTAGGAAATATGTCTCATGCTTCTAGTCTGTGTAACTCTTCGAGCATCTTTGTGATACTCTACATTCAGACTGCAAATACTTCTTGCATCCTCCAATACTTCATTTAGCCAAAAACTATGAGCCTAAGTTATGTACTCTACACTAAATGTAAAATGTATTTCAAGAAACACCGTAATTTTACTCACTTTTAACCTGGTATGACCTGCCTGCCTACGGCTGCTGGGTGGACAACTGCATGGACATACCATGATTGTATCTGATATCCTCCAACTCCTGTACCTATGTAGACATGCTGCTCTCAGGATTTCCTTTGTAGTTGCTGGACAGTTGTCTTATTTGTTGAAGTTTGGTTGAATTAACACAACGTCACTTCCTAGTGGAGACATGATGGCAGTAAAATAAGAAACTGAGCCATTAGCATTAACCTTGTTCTTCTCCCTATGCTGAAAACTATAATGCTCAGAATTGTTTCTGTAGAGCAGTCCATTGCTCCTTCCATCACGGGACACAGCCTAAATCCAATACATTGATGCAAGCTTCATTGACCCAATTTTATTTTAAATCAGGCCATGACCTCCAGCTAATTCTCTGAGTATTTTATCCTTCTGCAAAGGCAAATGGGTTTCCATCCTATGCTCTTAAAATGGTGCCATATGAGCATTGAGTAGTTACATTACTGTCAACAGTAAAAATTTTAGAGTGCTTTAAGGACTGAGTGTGTTCAGGAAGCCTCCCTGGACCGCTTTGCAGTGCATTCAACTTTGGATGCTTTAAGAACTCCAATACCATGCACACCTTCATTTGCAGGTGGCTCATCTGACTAATGTTGTTAATGCTTCACGTTCATTTATGTGGCAGTTCATCAGTCAAATTTAAGAGGCCCGCGTGGAAGCACCCTGCATTATGTTGTTGTACAATGTAGGAAATGCTTTATGACTGTGTGTCTAATCAGAGTCAGGAGACTTCTCCTTTGGGTTTTCTCAGTTATGCCTTTTTACAATATCTCATGTAAGCGTATTAAATAAAAAACACACATCTGTGAAGCAAAACTGTTTCTATGAAGGCTAAACAAACAGAGACAATACATGTTCTACCAAAACACCGAAAAGAAAGACCCATTATTTTGGCATTCTATGTGATTAATATACAAAATTATACGTTTATCTCTTAATCCTGGATGCACTTGCTCAGGTTACATGGCTCAAACCACTCTTTCCCCAGTTTTGCATGTGGCATGAATCTCAAAGTGTTGCAGCAATGGGAAGAAAGACAGCTTGAAGTGAGGTTGAATGCTCTGAGTGCAGTGAAGAATCTGCTTTGAGACCCAGAAAATCCAGTTCCATCTCTTGGGTTTTGTTACATGCTTTTGAACAAGTCACACAATCCCTTTGTGCTGTGATTTTCCACTAGTAAAATGGTAATTGCATTTCTTTTGTTGTTTGTCTGACAGGCTGTGCAGTCTGATGAGGCTCTAAGCTTTTCTGAGTAAAAAAAAGTGTTCTTGGAGTTTATGAAAAAGAAGAGTAAATTGTTGCTTTTGTTGTATAAAATTTATGAACTATTGCCTAAATCTGTGCATTGACCTGGAGTTTGTAGTAGAACAATTTTTACTAATATACAATAATAAATAATTTCTTTTCCTCTGAAGTCATACAAAGTAACAGGAACTTTTGGAATTTGTTCTGTATTAAGTGATTTATTGCCTACCTGTCGCTCAGACAAGGCATATGATTTTGACAAATCATGCAAGAAAACTTGATTACATTTTAATTTGTTAATCCTTACTTAGTTAAATGAGTGACATATGCAAATTAACTTCTGAGACATAAATTACTTGTTTCAAAGGATAAATAAATGCCCTTTACTCTTTTAAAATATATTTAAAGTACTACTTGGTTGACGAATAAGAACTTGGCTCTGGGTTGTAATGTCACTTTTACAAAAGGGAATTTGTGTACCTAGTCATAAACATCCAGTTTCACAACATGGAGAGAAATTTAGAAATTTGGGCCATAATTTAAAAAACTTTGCTGGAACTCTAAGAATCTTATGGATTGGAAATCTTATAGCAGCTGACTACTCTACAGTATTGCTTATGTTTTTTCTTATTTTCCATCAATCAGTAATATGGAACATGATTATAAACCTGCGCCCAGACCTGCCCTGTAGCAGAATTACTCTCAAGTGAATAAGAAGATTCATGGGTATGACCTTTGTAAGATAGCATAGGACCAGTTAGGGAGAGACTTGATAATGGTCCCAAGAGGAACAACAACTGTGCAGCTCTGGAGTCTGAAGATAAAATAATAATAACCTAAATATAACCTTCATTAGAATATGGACAACATTAGAAGACTGTCTAATCAGAGATGGAGGATGTAATTGTTTAAATCCAGGCACAGAACAGACGAGATTATTTTGCATTGCTCTTCAACAGTTCATAACATAATGTTTAAAAAAATGAAGCATAGTTACTGTGGAGAATGTTTACAATAATGTCATCTGCACTGGGAAGACTAGAGTCATTAACTGAGGGTTTCTGATTGGGACTGAGCAAGATCCTGCTGGAATGATTTGATTTGGATCTTGACTTAGATTTGTAAGTATGATGCTTAAATTAAGTGCAGTGATATCCGTGCATGGACCTTATTCTGAAACTATTGCATCTACATCTATGAATCTCCACTGCCCTTAAGAATACTACAGAGCATTTAAAAATTTGGCTTAGTTCTTGAAGCAGACAGAATCTGAAGGAAGTTTTTGTCTACCCTGTCCTTAGATGCTGATGCCACACTTTCAGTGCATTTCACCTCAAAAGACTTTTTCAAGTCAGATAATCTCACAAAAGCTCAGATATTTATTTGTGGGATGCATCCTGTGTTAACTGGTAAGTTGGAGAAAATTCTCCTGGCTCAGTCGGTGATGTGCCTTAACACTATCTTCTTTGCTCCCTGCATCATTTCAATTGAACAGAAAAATGTGAACAGTCCTAGGTACAGTAGCTGACTCAAAACTCCCTGATCTCAGAAGACTCTATACAGCTACTGAGTCACTCTCCATCTATGTTTTCTAGCAACTTGAATTCTTCATTCCATTCTGTTTAGTAGCAAGATTTCTTCAGGAAGGCATGAAAACTTCGTTACTCCAAGTCAAATCTCTGCTTTGCTAATTTGTGAATTTTCTTGCAAATTGTTATTTGGGGGCTGTGAGTGGTTCAATCTAGAGTTTGTGTTGTGGTTGAGCAACCTGAGGATAGAGGGGGAAAACACTGTCACTGCCCTAGAAAGACAACAGGTACATCTTTTTTTTTAATGAGAAATATGATGGTCATTATGATTTGCAAGTTACTTTCAGAAATCCCTTGTGATTCAGAAATTTAGGACTTTTTGGAAACCTCAGACATCTAGAAAGGTGTTATAATGTTCTTGAAAACAGCAGACAATGCCTACCACACCGGAATTCAAACATTTTTTTTAAAATTAGTAGTTTTTCTCTTTATCTGCAGTTCTGTTACACTCTGGGATAGGGACAAGGACCTGGCTAGATAATTCCCTAGCTTTCAGTTTTCTGTGTGCTCACTAAAGAGAATGAAGTCAAGAAGATAAATTCAGAGTGTTTGCTCAAAATCATTAGGTCTTGGTGATTGATCTGCATCTGGAATATTCACCACAGCCAAATCCCTGTTGTATTTGAACTGCAATTTTATTCAGTGCTTGTTCATCAGGTAGTAGAGATAGAAGAATATGAATTGAGGCTGTCAATGTAATATGTGCCAGATACAAAAGGCAAAGCAGGATATTAGGATAGTGAAATGAATTGAGAGCAGGTAGGAATATCAATTAAAATGTTCTGTATACACTCTTGCAATCAGCTGGGTGGTTCTATACAATAATCCTTGCCACCAGTTCCAATTCCAAATGTCATTTTGTAGTTGAGGATTAAAAAACTAATGTAAATTTAACTCTAAAAGCATCCAGTCTTTCTGCATTGGGTTTAGCTGGGATTGAGTTTATCTTCCACATGACATTGCTTATGGTGCTGTGGTTTTGATGGTAGCTGGAGGAGTGATGATAACACACCAGTGTCTTGGCTGTGGCTGAACTGTGCTTTCACGGCTCCAAGGCTGTGAATTTTTCTCCTAGACAAGAGGGTTGACAGCCAGCTAACCCAACCTGACCAAAGGGATATTCCATACCATATGATATAAGCCCAGAAATAGAAGCCAGGGGAAAGAAGAGAAGTAGGGCGTCATTGATTGATGGTGTTCAGTCCTCTGGAGCAACAGCTACATGTATTGGGCTCTGCCTCCTAGACTGGTGGGTGAACAGCTTCTACTGATGGGAAGTTGAGAATTACCTCTATTTTTTGCCTTTGCTTTCATGCATGGCTTTTGCTTCTGCTTTGTTAAACTGTTGTTATCTTGACACATCACTACATTTTTTTTCTCCCCTATCGATTCAAGAAGGGAAAGGGAACCCCAGGCTCATGACATGTACAGAGCTTTGGTTTTTCCTGCATGGCAAGGGGGAGGATGGTGGATGGTCAATCCACCTTGTTGTTGGAAGATGTTGTGTGTGAATTGAGAGGGAAAAGAACAGTTAAGTAGCAGTCACCCAAGAAGGCAGTCAATGTAATTGCTGTGGAAACTCGGGAAGGCAATCAGCAATCTCCCAGAAAAGAGCATCCTCTAACCCTGATGAGGGTACTTCTGATATGACACTGCAGATGTCAGACAGTGAATATTCTGGTGGAGATCAGGAATAGAATATCTTTGTCACTGTCCAGAGAAGAAAAGGGTGACGGTGTATACTGGACTGTGTGGATTAAGTGGCCTGGCACATTGGACAGATGGCATTGGTAGACGCTGGCATGTTATGCTTTGTTTGCAACAAACACTTCCAAAATTCCAAGCATCTTAAAAGAACAGCTTTTGATATCTAGCAAGCTGTTTTTGAACATCGCATTTAAATAACAAGGTAAAAAGTAAAAAACAAAGGTAAATTTAAACTGTTACCATTATGTGAAACTCACAAATTAAATGATTAAAAATCAAATTAATCTAATGACAACCCCAAGAAACATAAACAGTTTAAATCTCCCCTTGAACAGTGTAACAGTAATTAACTGTGCCAAAAATAAGGAACAATATTACTGTTGTCTATAAGAAAACCTCTAGTACCTTATGTAAACCTGTAAATACATTTGATGGGGCAAATAGGTTAGAAAATGTTAGATCACATAATAATGCTATTTCAAAATCTATTTTCAAAACTTTTGAGTACTGTTTCTGCAGACTTCTGTGGAAACTCCTGATTGCTTGGCATTTTGTAAAGGAGATCTCTGAAAATTTGTAATAGTTAAAGACATTTGGGCTAGGTTTTATTGGTAACGGTGAAAATCTGAGCATGTATCTCCTCTAATCTTATTATCAGCAGCATGCTTTGCAGTAACAAGTAGGTTTCTCTTTTAGAGAGTTAGTCGCTGTGGCAAGCTGTGCATGAAAATTAAGCATTGATAACATAATTTTCTGTTCTCTAAGAAGCTTACAGTAGTCTAGATTGTGGGACTCAATCTCAAGTAAAGTGCCACATAGTAAGAAAGTAAATTTAATAATATAACAAATAAAATAAAAATAGACAGTTATTGCTTTGAAAATTATACATGATACAATCTGTATTTCATCTGACTGACCTTTTGCTTTCATTGAACTGTATTCTCAACCCTTACAATCAGCAGCTTGTCTTCTGTCATATGTACCTCTAAAATGTTACGGATAACCTAACTTTTGTAGTGCAAAACACCAGATAACACATCAGCTGTCTGGACAGGTAACGCTGTTCCTTACTATTGGGACACACTAGGAATTTACTGCTGCATGCAGTTTCCAGGGCATTGTCTTAGCTGATAACTGATCTAATGCTAAAGGGTCACATTTAAGTCACTATTGATGGGACTGTGGTATGCAAACAACAGCTTCAGTGCTTTTTTGTACAGAGGCAGGCACAAACTTGTATTACATTCACTAAGCATCTGAATTAGCAAGGGATAAATCACTATGCATCTGCTAGGTGTTTCAAATACTCTAGCAGGGCAGCTGGGCAGAGAAGGAACCCAAAAGAGAGAGGATTGTTCTACTGGAAGATTGCTTCTGAGTACAGACATGGGTATTGATAGAATGTCTTAAATAGGTAATCCAATTAAATGAAAGACATACAAATTTCTATGGCATATCTGTGGGTAAAAGTATAGACCATATGGTGATATGCATACACTGCTCTTCAAAGAACAAGATGAAAGAAGTGACAAAAACATTTTAAACTGTTTGTAAGATTTAGAAACAGTTCATACTTCAAATTTACTTTGAAGTGCACTTTTGTTGATACATCTCATCAATCTTTAGGCACCTGGATGGCAAAAAAGCTAGTCCTCTGAAATTGAGAGGGGGGAAAAAAGAGACAGGTAACTTCAGAAATATTTTCAGCACTTGTATGATCTCACCTGGGCCTGGAGTATTCTCTCTTTACCTTTCACTACATTCAGCCAGTCTGGGTGACTCTGTTCAAATCCTCTGCTAGATCAGGAAGGAGGATGCTTCCTCACCACTTCTGTGTGGATAAATACCAGGGAAAAAAGTGTTTCCCAAGAGATTTCTAGAGACGGCCAGGAGAACATTTCATCAGACATCATCTCTGAGCATTGACTGGGCATTTTATTTTTCCCTCTTTTGCCACAGTTAACATATCGATAGAGCAGCCATAATTCAAGAGTATTTATCCATTTCTGCTCTTACTGAACCACGTTGAACTTTTAAAAGAAATTTTATTGCATCTTGCTTCTGTATACATGCACAAATGTTTGTATGCACAGCCACTTAGTCACGAGTTAGTCATAGCTGGTGATGCAGAGCATTGTTTGAAAAATAACAATTTTATCGACCCCAGAGAGTCTTTCTTTATATTCATATTTTAAAATACAGAAGTACTGATTATTCAGCACTAAGAAGCAAACTTTAATTATTATTTTAAAATACATTAGATGACAGATTCTTAGAAGATATAAAGCTAGCCATGCCTCTGTAGATCTATGCTGGCTTGTGTCAGCTAATGGGTGGCCTGGCATTGATGTCTCTCTCAGTCCATTAACCATCTCCCTGTTTGCATTGGTACCTCTGACTGTTGCTACCACTGACTGGTGTGACGCTATAGAAAAGAGCTTTTCCAGACCTTAGTATGACCTTTCTATTTTGAAGTCAGATGCACTGACCCAGATCTCCAAATGAGAGAATTTTGACTTTTTACATTTTTCATATTCCATTCTTGAAGACAACATTTTATTTGCTGCCTTCATATGCAAAATTTCATTATGTACCAGAAGCTGACTTGTCCAGATACGTTTGTGCAGCCTACTTCCTGGCCTTTTGCTTACAAATAATGAGTAAGAAGCAGGACCCATTGGACTAGGCCAGGTTATTGTACTACGTCAATCAGTGCGCTTTGGTTTTGTTAATGGTCACGCATGCAGATCTTCTGTAGAAAAATATTCAACTCTTAATAAAGAAGCTACATGTTTTCATTGATTGAGAGTGGTTACATTTGCAGTTTCTTACTGGCCATCCTATTTTACTGTCCAAATAACTTCACAAATAAACCTTTCAGCTCATTGAGATGAATAATGAATACGCCAGCAGTGTTGATTTTAAAATGCATGTCAACACTTTAACATCTGAATATCTATGTAAATGCAAGCTTTTAGCAGAATTTCAATTTAACAAATTACAGTTTGCAACTCTAATTTATGAGAACTATGTAAATACCTAAGATTTTTATAGCTGCTCCCGCTTAAATTAATCGCAAATTACTAATTATGCCTTTTTCAGCTGCAGGATATGCAAATTTAGTTGCATAAAGGAAAGAAGCATTTCAGAGTACATTGATTTCAGAAATGCTGTGCAGCACCGTTTCTGAACAGTAGAGTGCAGCCTTTTAACCTGCTGTTGGCCTAACTGGTTCACATCTGTTTTGTTTATATTGAAATCAAAGTCTAAAGAACAAAAAAAATTCTATAAAATACAAAATATATTATTGCTCAGATAATAATTCATATCTCAATCACTGCCTGTACACAGTGCATTTCTGCACACCACTGCAAAGGGAACACAAATCAGAAATCTTTATAAGGAATGGGCTGGTTTGTCATACTGCAGCTCCAGCATGCCAACAGAGGAGGAAATGTGAGAGACTTCTTTATTCACTTAAAGCCAACCCAGTCTTCAAATCAAGAGAAATACAACCAAATGGTCTGTTCTGCAGGTAAGCAGAACCAGGGAAGATCTGTCATTGACAACTGTAGCAATAGGATTTGGGAATTGAGCCCTTGCTGTAGTTAATGAGTCTTCTTGGGCATTCATTCTCCTTTCTTAGATGTCCCACTATCATAGTGTTGAATGTAAATACCAATTTTCAAAATTGTTGTATAAAATGCATGTATTTGTTTTTAGTGTTTTGTTGATGGCTAGAAATCTCATTCTGTGCTTTCTGTAAGGAAAAAATTGTAGTTTCTTAGAACTGAAGTTTCAATCTTCCCTCTTCCTCTAATGTCTTTGTTTAGTTCTTTGGTGGATAGTCATTTTTTCCACTCAACTCTTCTCAGTCTTTATCTTCAGTATTTTCCTCACTTTAGGGGTCTATAGTGAATGACAGACATTAATATATTAGAAACAACACAACAAAGGGTCGCCCCATATCCAGGTAGCATGTGGGGGGAGAGGCTGAGATTTGTGTTGTTTAGGCTGGATAAGAAAAGGAGAAGAAGAACCTTCTTTCTGTTTGCCGCTTCCTACTGGAAGCATGTAGAAATTAAGAGACAGACTCTTCTAGGAGCTGAACAAGGGAAGAATTGGTGGCAACATGCACGTGTTGGGAGATACAAGGGGAAACAGTCACCAATTCAGCACAGTCAAAACCCACAATCTAACTGCAGAGTTCAATCCAATTGTGAACCTGGCCCTTCTTTCATCTGAAGGTTGCCATGGGCAATGCCCCTTTCAAACCATTTAAAAATGTTTGTACTTTAAAAGGGTATGCTATGAATTGCTGCTTGGATTTAATTTGTTTATATATTATCACTGCTCATAGTCCTATTTTAGCCACCATATTGATGAGCATCATCAATATGAAGCTTTACGACTTATGACACAGATCTGTTGTGTGCAGGATCCTGTTGTGTATAATGTGCCAAATTACCAAGGCTGCCTGTGGCATCCCTGTCATACATCTGTCTAAGATGCGGGGGAATCACTATCTAGTGACGTGAAAATTTCCCTAAACTAGTCAATTTGTTTTCCTTTGTATTATGCTGTTGTTTTGATGTGAAGTTCTTCCGCCTTGCAAATTCTTAAAATTAGTATCACTAGGGTTTACTCCTCAACAAAATAAGTCTGAATTCTTTGTAAAAGCTATTAGCTGGTAGTACTGCCTCTTAGGGTGTTCCTTCTTTCTCTCCCTCTTTCTCTTTTTTGAAAGGCTTGCTATGCTTTAGTTTGTAATTGCTGGAATTGTAAGCAAGTGTTAAAATGCTACACAGTTCATTGCTCATGTTATGCTTCATAAAATATTTAGAGCCTTTCAATGCAATGAAGCCATGAGTCAGCAGGCTGTTACTTTAACACATTTCATTGCATTGAGAATCTGCATCCTACAATAGTGTAGTAGAAAAGAGGGTTACCAGAATTTATTCTTTGAATTCAGAAGATTTTTAAGAATCAAGATACATTACTGCTGCTGTACATACCTCCGTTCTCTCCTATTCAGTGTTCTCATCATAAGCCCAGTATCTTCAGCAGTTATCTGATGATCACTCCTCATTCCTGAGCTGATGCACTGTTTTCTTCCTCTGAGTTTACTCTCATAAAGAACAATTGTGTTATTTCTTCTGCAGCTATAAAATTCGTAGATCTTTGTTTTAGCCCAGTCAAGAGTAAGCTTAAGCAGATCAGAAATACAGGCATTTAAATATCTGCAGAGCAGAATTTCTGCTAATGTATTTCCTTAACTGACATCACCCTGTTACCTGGATTATTTTGGGAAATTAGGAGATTTTGACTAACGTTAATGACAAGAGCTGGTTTTGTAATGAGAATCAACTGCTGAAATAAATTCATATGCATTTTCATCTTGAGGAAGCTAGTATAGAAAATGTGGACTTGTAGGGCTTCAATGAAATATAGAGGAAGGTTACTGCATAATATCGTTCACTGCTTGGGTATTTAGATGTGAATCATTCCTTGTGGGCCATGTTGAATATGTTGTGAAAACACCTTTTCACATGCATATTCCACATTCAGATACTCATTTTTGAGGTGTGTTTCGACAGGCTGCAACTTCTCACTACTGAATGTATTTATCTAACCTCTGCTTCATATCAGATATGTGGGGGAGCTACTGAGAGGTTACAGGCTTCCAAGCATCTATTATTTCTAAAGATATCCTACCTACTGAAATCACACAGGTTTTGAAGCACCAAGCAGAGCTTCCGAATCTAAGTGGCTTCCTCCAGTTCACCATCTGTAACCAATATAAGTGAGTCTGTATTTGTCACTCTATACCCCCCACAGGTATCACAGTTGTCCCTGTCCTTGAACAGAAGAGTCCTTGAAGTGAAATAATTTCCTGGTGTTGCTGATTTGGGGGCTTGTTTTGTCGTTTATTTTTTCCATTTTTTGTTTGTTTGTTTGGCTGGTTTTTGTGGTGGGTTTTTTTTGTCCTTGTGAAATCAAGTCTATCTCCAAATACATTTTTCATTTATAGCCTGATAAAAAGGGAACAGCAACTTCAAAATCAGAACACAACTTAATTTCATTAAAATATGACTGCTTGATTTTGTGATCCTGGTCTGAAAATAGGTTGGAAAAATAGGCAGATCCTCTGAATATATTCTACTAGGTATCAGTGTCTGTGAACTTATCTAAATAAGGATAGTATCAACAGTTTATTTAAAACATAATCACTATGTTTCAATATCAAATTATTTACAGAATAAAGACTCACAACCTGATTTGTCCTCTGTCAGTTTCTCTTGGTCTCTGGCTTTGTAAAGTTAGGTTATCACAAGGAAAAGTTATGCAACATTTTCAGAATTCCAACACAAGATGGCACCATTAGTAACGCTTTTCCCTTGTTTATCCCCTACTTGGTATGAGATAGCTTTAACTCTGCAAAACGGCACTAGCGATGTAGCTTCCTCACACACGTTACATGCATGTTTAATGCACAGAAACCTTTTGCATGTCTACAGACAAAAGGATGTCTTGTTTTTAGTTAAGTGCTATGTATGACACAAATGCTGCTAGTCTTACCAAGCCAAGCCTTTAAAAGCTTAAGTGTATCAGGAATGAATTGACTTGACTGTAGGTGCAAGGGTCTGCACAGAATGTAATTAGCCCTATGTCCAGCATTGCATGTATTCAGGGTCAAGCACTGCAAATAAGGCTTGCTCTTGCTTTTCCCAGCATCCCAGCATCAGATAAATATGTGCACAACTCTGTGCAAATTTACTTTTGCCTCTTTGCTCACATGCATACACATATATAGTGCTCAGTCTATTTGGAGGAACGTTCTGGGTTTGTTTGGCTTTTAAACTCATGGTGTTGGGGTATTTAACTAATTTTAGAAAAGCATAAATTAGAAAACAAATATCTCAGACAAAAGTCAATTTGCCTTTCCTTAATGCCTTCCGAAAGCCTTAAGACCTCATCTATTTTATTTCCAACTTACGTTTGAGAAATGCCTTTGTTATTTTGATTATTTTGCATGTTTGTTGAAGGTAGATCAAAGACCTGTCTGATACATGAAACTAATGCTATGCTTGGCCATGAAATATGCTTAACACTGAAGATCTCTTGTGTTACTGAGGTTTGTGGAAGATGAGTTTCCTGATGCAGCAATCTGACAGTGATGAAGCTGCTGCAGCCCCATTCCCAAGTCCAGCCTAGACCAAGGCTGAACATATCGTCCATGCAGGCACAAACAGAAACACAGATACACATATAGTCAATAATCTTGCACAGGTGCATATGCATGGTTGCACTCATCAACACAGAGAGAGAACAGTACTCATACAAACACAATCAGGGCAAAGAGTCTCATCCTCCAGCTCATCAGGATTCTGTTAATGGGAAATTACATATATATATATATGTATACCTATGTGTGGTGCACATTTCCCTCAGTATCTGGGAATCAGACACTCAGTCTGTCCAGTAGCAAGCCTAGATCCCAGGCTCAGTTCCCAGGCATCTGGACACAGATGCACCTGAAGCCACAGCACTGCTTCAGCTGCTGGTAGGCACCACTTCATTTACACACACACACATGAAATGTGTCTCTCCAGGAGCTGGTTCAGGCCTAAGGCTGTGACCACAGTCACTGGCTGGGACCCCTGACAGCCTCAGTAGTCTACTCAGAGCATCTTTTGTATCTGACTTAAGGCCACCCTGATGCATTTTGCTAAGTGTCTAGTTCTAATCCAGGTTGATGTTTGCTTCTGATCACCCATTGAAATACACATCCACATAATGCTCACATCACTCTGGCTGCTGGCACCAAGGATATATGATCCCCAATGACCCTGGTTCCAGACCATTTGCTGGCACTCAGAACCCAATACACATGAAGAATAGAGAGCACCTCATCCAAGAAAATATCCCGAAATAGAGTTAAGTGAGAAGACAGGACAAACTGTATCTCTCAGGTGAGATATGGCCACACACATGCACTCTTTACAGGCTACTGACCCTTTTTGTCCAGCTTGTGTGTACATTGATCCTTTTGGTTTCTCTGTTAAACATCTGCCAACTGATTATCTCAGCCCCTGTTAATATAATCAGCTGATCCGTTGATCGGGTCTAAGACAAAATTAAAGAATAAATGTTGTCAATGTGTTAACTTATAAGAGTTGCAGACAAAAACAAAGACTAGCTCAATCTGGAGAAAAGCAACAAGACACATTTAATTCACACAACATGAAAACCCCAACACAAAGACGTACAGAGATTAATCATGTGTTTTACATAACTGGGCCAACCTATTTTCCTCAGAGAGAATAAACTTCCAGCTGTTCCTTTTTTTATGGAAAAAAGCATTTCATTTCAGT
This sequence comes from Upupa epops, assembly GCA_013397515.1. Classification (NCBI taxonomy): domain Eukaryota; kingdom Metazoa; phylum Chordata; class Aves; order Bucerotiformes; family Upupidae; genus Upupa; species Upupa epops. The sequence continues at coordinate 146,130 of VZRI01001973.1, forward strand.
GCCAATGAGTCTTTTAAGGACCAGTCCTCCATTCTATGTGACTCCATGCCAGTCTTCTGTTTCCAGCATGCAAATTCCTACAGGCCACAAATGAGGAAAAACTCTACTACAGCAAACTTTGGATTGCAGGCAAAACCTTTACTCCACTGATCTCACAGATTCCAAAACTCCCACATTCTCCATTCCAAGGTAGAGCCCAGCCCAGAGACATGTGCTGCTGGACAATGAAAAGTAATTTCTCCACAAGAAGCCAATCATACTGGTTATGCAGAGTTGCAAATTCTGCTTGGACTTTCAAGCTGCTTCATCACAGGTTGCTGTAGTAACTCTCCAATCCCTATAGCAAAGAAACCCACTCAAACCACAGCATCATCCTATAGTAAATGTGCAATCCTCAAACGTTGTTCTCTTCATCCTGCACCCTGTGGAGGCAGTGACTCAGTGACCCTGCCACTCTGTGAAGTACTCTCCCCTCACCACAGGCTAAGTCTCCCTTGGGACAGCACTAAGAGGATCAAGGTCAGGTGCTCATGTCTCTAATGTAATTATTTTGAGCCACCCTGTGCCCATTGCAATTCTAATGTGCTCCTTTGTCTTCACGCAGATGTCCCTTTAGTCACATAAACTGTGTTAACTTGTAAACAGGAAAGTTTAGCACAAATCCAGAAAATCAGGAAAACATCCAAAAAATTAAAATCTTACAAGTTACTTCTCCTTGTAGCTATGTGGGTATTTACATCAGTTAGCAGAGTGTACTAAACAGATGTTTGAAAAGACATGACTGTCACATTAATAATTTCTTCTGAAAACAGATCTCACCTTACCCATATGCAGCCTTACGCACTTACATTCTAGCTCAGACAAGTCACTAACACATGCATTAAAAGTAAATACATTTGGAATCTTTTTATTGGACTTTCTAATTTGAAGTCTTTGGATTTAACTGTTCTCAGCCCTGCATGTGAGAGTATAAATGCATCAAGAGGGTAAGGGCAGCAAGAAAACTGTAAGCTGAATGAAAGGACAACACTGAAATAGGAACAAATGAATAGAAACAGCTCAAGAAAAAAAATTTAAACAAGGGAAATTGGACGGTAACTTCTCTTCATTATAGGAGTTGAATTCTGGAGCAGCAATAGTTTGAAAAACTTATTCGAAAGTAAAGAGAGACAGGAGGATAAGAACTAATAAAAATTCCATTGAGCCAGGAAATTACTTAGTTTTTTCGATCTGTTTTGAGTAGTCAGATTGTGGAAGACGCTGCATTAATCATGGTCATTTTTGTCACAGAAAACACAAAGCTGGAAACTGAACTCTGTAGGGTGTGTCACATACAAACCTAAATTTTGTTGTCTATGAAATGTGCCCGAACCTAAAGGCTTGTTGTGTTACCGGAGTTTGTCTAATGTTATTGGACACTAAGGAGTTCTTCCCTTGTGTAGCAGAATTTGAGAGGTAGTGACTAGAGCTGAACAAATAATGAACATTCCACTCAGCAAATTTCTTTACTATTTGCAGGTTTTCCCAGAGCACATTGCAGTTTCCAGTCAGCCTTATTATTCTGCAAATAACTCCTTTGAAGAAGTCCTGGTCTTTAGATTGCATTTCATTTCCTTGCAAACACTGGTTGCTTAAAATTCAAACTGTTGTATTTAGGTACATGGCGTATGAAGTGTTTTTGTTCCTTGGAGAATTGGTGGCAGTCTTAAAAAATCTCATTCTGGTGATAAAAAAGTCTGTTATTCAGACAAAATTTAGTGGTGTATGGTAAAACTCAAACTGTATAAAGTGCTGGAATAAGGCCAATTATACTGCCTCTGTCACAGGTAGACAATCAGTATTTATTGGAAAACCTTTCATTTCAGCTATTCCATTCTAATAGAGAGAGCAATTTCGTTTTCTATGCAGTTATTCATGTGTTGAATCATGCTAATGGCAAAGAACATAGGCTCAAAGTTTATTAGATTTTGTTGTCATACCCACTAGCTGCATAATTTCTACACAACATTTGTATGGCTATACCAAACACACAATGTTCGTTTAGTCACTTTGTCATGCTAAAAAGTGAGGTTTAGAAGGCACATGACTAATGTTCTATTTTGATATTTAAAAGATCCATTTGTATAGATACCAAACTCTGCAGAATGAACAGATGTTCCAGAATAGAGTTGCTGCACTCATCTGCTAGCCAACACTCAGAGAAGGAGTCCCTTAATATAGTCTCAGTCATCCTCTGAATTTTATATTGATCTGTCTATGGTTTATAAAATATTGCTGTCCTGCTGAAAACCTTGCTTTCTGAAAAAGTACCTCCTGTCTCACCATATATCCATCTCAGAAAAGAGTCTACTGGATGGCTTCATTATCCAGCTACCGCATAGCTATTTTGCAAAGGAGCTTTTACTTGAGTAGGTGAATGAGCCTGACAAACTTGCATTTTTCATTCTCCCATTCATTTTTGGGCAGTCCCCCTGAGGTGATGACATCTCCCAGATGCCCTCACTAAGACACTGATGCTAAGGATAACAAAGACAGAGGTAATAGAAAACAAGATCATTTCTAGATGGGTAACAGCTTTTCTGAATAAAAGTTGCACATTGGTGAGATCAAGGCCACGATTAGCTGTCTTCATGGTAACCTCCTGGTAGTTCTTTTTTTCCTTTCCTTTGGTCAATACAGCTTAACAATTATTTTGAATAAGAATAGCTCAGCTTTGCTCAGCAAAACTTGCAGTGCTTCTTGGGCAGATTATTCAGATAAGCTGTCACGATGGTCAGAACCTTGAGGTGTGCTGATCAGTTTAACTCCCTGAAGGCAACCTTATGGTAGTTTAAGGAAGAAATATACAAGAACCCTAAAGCTGAGCAAAGCCATCAATACTCAGCCCTTCACACTTATTGGAAAGATCTACAGTATCAAGATCCAATATCCTTCTCAGTGTGAGAAGTATCTGTAAAATGCCTATCCAGAAGCTGCAAGTGGTGATGGCATTCTTTATAGCCCTTATTGATCTGGTCACAAGAATGGAAAGAATGATTCACAAGATAAAAAACAAGGAAGTCTGGGTCTGGTTTAGAAGCCACTCCCTTAGAAAATGTTGAAATAGGCAAAATGTTTTCTACAGCATTTCCTGTCAACAGTTTTGCAATTCAGCTGTGGGATTGCATGTTTATTACCTTGTGGCATGCTGACTCTCTATAAAGGCATAGGTACTCTTGAAGTCTCCAGGGAAACTTGCAGACATATATACCATTCCAAAACACTTACCATGAGCTCATTTTAGAGAAGAAAGCTGCTAATTTTGATGCTGTAAATGAATAAATCATTAGGATATGATGCAATATTGGAAACAGGTATTAAGCTGTCACTAGCTAATGAATTAGACATGACTTTTCAAGTGCCTAATATATCCTAATCACAGTTATATCTTGGGCAGATCTATAAGGTTAAGTTTTGACTTAAAAGTATTTCTTTTTCTCATAAAAAGAAGTAACAATGTTATAACTGTATTGTGGATACTCTTGTCCAAATAATTATTGAATGTAAAATTCACTATCACTGAAAGCTAATGTTCACACAATAGACTAATTGTATTTAAATTGTTGAACTTCCCTTACCTTTTGTAGCTGTCACTAAACTTCCAAGGATTATTGATCACTATAGGAGTATCCTCAACTCTGTCTGTAAAGGAAGGGAGATATTATAAATCGATGAGTTAAGTTTCACAAGAATGCTCTTACTGTATAGTATTCTAGCAAGGCTTCAGCAAATTGAGTTCAGCAAGGCTTTTGACATCATGCCCCATGACATCCTCATAGGTAAAGAAGAGTGGATTGGATGGTTGAATAGTGAGATGGACAAGGAATTATATAAAGGACACAGCTCAAAGATCTGTGGTCAGTGGAGTAGACTCAAATTGGAGGCCTGTGTCTAGTAGTGTTCCTCCGGGATCAATACTGAGTATAATCCTATCCAATATATTAATGGCCTGCATGAAGGGACTGTGTAACCTCACCAAGTTTACTGATATACCTTGGCTGACACACCAGAAGCCTGTACTGCTATCCAGTGTGACCAAGCATAGCCTGGAGAGTTGGGTGTAGAGAATCTTGATGAGGTTAAACAAGGGAAGTCTAGAGTGATGTATATGGGCAGGAACAACCACAGCAATCAGTACAGGTTAGGGACTGACCTGCTGTAGAGCGGCTCTGGAGAAAAGGACCTAAGAGTGCTGGTGGATACACAGGCAGTGTACCATTGAGTACATGACCATGAGTCAGCAGTGTACCCTTGTGGCCAAGGACAGCAACAGCAACCTGGGTTACATTAAGAAGAGTGTGGCCAGTAGATTGAATGAAGTTTTTCTCCCCATCTACTCTGCCCTGGAGAAGCTGTATCTGGAATACTGAGTCCAGTTCTGGGCTCTCCAGTTTAAGAGAGACAGGGAGCTACTGGGGAGAGGCCAGCATAGAGCCATCGAGATGAGATGGTCAGGGGGCTTGAGCATCTTCCTTATGAAGAGAGGCTGAGAGAGCTGGAACTGTTCAACCTAGAGAGGAGGAGAGACTGAGCAGAGATATGATGAATGCTTACAAATATCTAAAGTGAGTGTCAGGATGATGGGACCAGATTGTTCTTGGTGGTGCCTAGCAATAGGATAAGGAGCTATGTGCATAAATTAGAACATAGGACATTCAGTTTTAACATAGAGAAAAACTTTTTTATGGTGAAGATAACAAAGGCCTGGCACAATTTGCCCAGTGAGGTTGTAGATTCTTTTCTGGAGATACACAAAACAAACCCTGACATTTCCTGTGCAATCTTTTCTAACTGATCCTGCTCTGGCAGGGGGATTGGACTAGAAGATGATCAGAATTCCCTTCCAACACCTGCCATTCTATGATTATATGATGATTATGTTTAGAAAGTATATTTAGGAAAGNAAAAACTTTTTATGGTGAAGATAACAAAGGCCTGGCACAATTTGCCCAGAGAGGTTGTAGATTCTTTTCTGGAGATACACAAAACAAACCCTGACATTTCCTATGCAACCTTTTCTAACTGATCCTGCTCTGGCAGGGGGATTGGACTAGAAGATGATCAGAATTCCCTTCCAATACCTGGAATTGTATGATTATATGATTATTATGTTTAGAAAGTTTATTTAGGAAAGGTGATGTTACTTTGCTAGTATCCTGCATGGACTGTCATGTACTGCCTGTGGATATTATCATGTGTACAGTATTTTTACTAGCATTGTTCTGTCAAAGGATATCTAAGCATAGAGTCTTCTGGTTATTTTAAAGCTTTATTTCTCCATAGATACGTACATATCCCTGTGGCTGTAGCTGGGTATGTATATATATATATGTACACTTATAGAGCTTTAGCACATATAGCTTTTAGCTAAATCTTTGAAAGTATCTGGAATCCTAGCATGTGATGCTTACATTCAGGTTTCATGCTAGTCTGAATGTTGGACTGGCCATAGCTGGGCTCCAGGTACCCACCGAGTTGCTTTATCACTCTTCCTTCTCAGCAGGACAGGGGGAGAAAATATAAACATAGTAATTAATAAGAGCTTGATGACTTATTGGTATGGGATAACTCCTTGGTCGGTTTGAATCAACTATCCTGGCTACGCTCCCTCTCCAATCTTTGCTGCTGGTTTAGATGCAGCTTAGATGGCTGGCAGATGTTACACTGAATGATGATCTGAGGTAACAGGTGGATGTCAGGGATGAGAGCCTACAATTTCTAAAATAAGCAAAATAGAAACATATGAAGTGGAACCCAGAACTGAAATATTAAATACTACAGAGGATCCGAGTGTTTCATCCTAATCTTGGAAGACATCTGCACTGTAAGTAAACATGATGCCTTCATGCCTGGTATCTGCTAGAACTTAATGCTCAATAAATAGTACAGTAATAATAATGAGTATCTGTGCTTGCAGTGCCTCTTTTCAGTGGATAACAAATGAAAAAGAAAGGGGGCTGATGAGATGGTGATTCTGGAAGCACATCTGTATGTGCTTAGTTGCAGTCAAGCCTGCACTCCATGTGGCAATAACATTAATTCCCATTAAAAGCAACGATGCCTGTATTAACTTTTTGAGGTCCTAAAGTGAAAAAAACCCAAAATGCAAATCACAGCTGGATAATAGGAACCCCAGAGGTTCCTTCTCCACAAGGGAGAGAGATTACAAGTTTAGTGGGGCAATAAGAAAATATTGGAATACAAGGTTGTTCTTTAGTAAACATGCTTACATCAGTTACAAACCAGAATATGAAAATCCACTTAGGGCAAATTAATGTGTAGTTAATTGTACTTGTCGGCAGCGAGAGTGATGTCTTGAGATAAACTTAATGTAAGAACTATGAACCAAAACTAATAGATTCTGGCATCCCACACACAAATGAGAGTTTCATGTTAAGATGTACCATATCCATATGTATTAATTTAGTATAAACCATTGGGGGCTCTGTGCATTCAAAACTGGGTACAGCTGGCATATTAATTTAGTTTAATTTGAGAAGAGCTATTAAGCTTTATTAAGTAATACAGGGAAAAAAAGAGAGTAGCCTGAAAAATTTACAAACATTTTAGAAACATTCATGTATTTAGTCTGAATGTTAGCAAATGAATTTGGTTAGCTTATAAATATGTTTAATTATTAAAAAGCATGTTGAATGCACACACAAAACTTCTTCCTTTTAGACATAATAATACTCCTACCACTCTCTCTGTATTCATCTATTGCTAGAAAAATTATCTCAATGTGCAGCAGTAGGTGCAGGTGAAAAGGTGTGGTAGCTTCCCCAGGGCTACAGCTGGAGCAGCCAAGTTTGCCTGCACCTACTCTTGCACAAGTTAAGATGTTAATATAATCCTGATTCTGAGACTGGAAGTGCCGTGGTAGATTTGGTATGAAACTAAGCAAATAATGTGAAGAGCTTATGACCATGAGCCAGCAATGGAAAGCTGCTGGGACTTATACTATGTATGCAGACATTCTGAATCCTGCATGTTGTGACTGCCTGTAGACAAAGCAATGCAGCAAAGGTGAACAGATCAGCAGCAGGAAATTATTATTTAAATTTTTTTATCCCACTTGTACAGATTTGTATTCCAGAAGTATGAGTTTGTAACTTTTCTGTTCTACAAGGCAGCATTGGTATGTAGCTGTAGCTGATCTGTTCTTTTGGCTTCAGATGAAAACCTGATGATGCTCAGAGTCTGGAAATAGCACTGTGAAAGGATCTTTCAGAGGATGGTAACAGTTTAGAACAAAGGCATTTTGTCTACAGCCTTGCTTCAAGACAGAGGTAGTGCGTAGTTTTGTTATGGCTCTTCTGTTTCGTGTGGTGCATCTCAACCTTACAATACTGATATGGCTACACCACCACATCTTTTGAAAAAGCTCTCAGTGTTCACAGTAAATTTTAAAAGAATTTCCAGAAACATGCCTCCTTCGTCTTGTGAGGAACACATTGTGGCATGTATGTAAGACTGGAAGTGCTTGGTCACAATCACATTATACAATGCTTTGATTCTGTATGTTATCTTTAAAACTACAGAATATGTTGCAGTCGTTGGGTATTTTTATTATTTTTTCCTCATGGAACTAGAATTAACTCCAATGTTTTATCAAAAGGCCTTTGTCAGAGTCTAACATCACCAAGAAGCTGCTAATGGCTTCCTAATACCTCATGAATTTAACAAAGGGAAATACCAAGTCCTGTCTCTGGAGAAGGAATAATCCCAGGCACCAAGATAGTGTAGGCCAAGCAGATGGAAAGTGACATGACAGAGGAGGACCTTGTGGTCCAGTAGGACACCAAGCTATTAACAAGGAATATGCACTCACAGGAAGATGGCCACCAGCTTCATGGGATACATTAGGTAGAGGATTGACAGTAGTTTGAGAGTAGTGATCCTTTTCTGCTCAGGTCTTGGGAGACACATATGAGATGATGAATCTAGTGCTGGGCTTCCCAGTACAAGAGACATAGAAATATGCCAGATCCCTGGAAGTGTCTGAGACCAGGTTGAGTGAGGCATTGAGCAATCAGATTCGGTGGAAAGCGTCCCTGCCAATGGCAGGGGGGTTGAAACTAGATGATCCCTTCCAACTCACACCATTCTATGATTCTTTGATTCTATGATTCTTCAGAGGCCACTAAAGGGTCATGAGGATGATTAAGACACTGGAGCACCTGGTATATGAAGAGAGGCTGAAAGCTGTGGCTAATCAACCTGGAGAAGAGAAAGCTCAAGTGATATCTTATGAATGTGTATAAGTATCCAATAGCAGGAAGTAAAGAGGGTGGAACCAGGGGAAACCTGCCAGTTAACAGGACACCTAAAGATGCCAAATATCTGAAAGGCATCTAGTTGAAAGCCAGTGAGCCACTATCTGATGGGCTAGATGCTCGGTCCAGGAACATACTGAGCTAGCTGTTCAGTTTGGGACATACTTTGGTGGGCCATTGTAGAATTGTGGGGAACTTTACCAGCACACATACATTTAAAGTTTCTTTTTTTCACTGCTTATTTTTCTCTACTTATAAAAACCTATAATGGATTAAAAAAGACTTCCTAAAGGGGCTTCTGCAGCTATTGTGATGCAAAGAAATCAGATTACCTGGTTGTTTCATATTTACACATTATTAAAAATATAGCTAAGTAGTTGGCCAGCAAAGATTTTTCACCTTTTCAAAGTGGAAAAAAAAGGAACTAGTGAGTTGTGCAGAGAAAATCAGTGCAAACAATAACTCATTTAAATTTTTAATTTTGCTAACAATTACAAAAAATTCATTTGGTTTGAATTCAAAAAAATAGAAAATTATGCATGGTGACATTCAGCCCAGAAAATATCAAAACAGAGAAAAGAGAAGGGCAATTGCATAAATAGTCAGCAACAGTGACAAAAAAAGGCAAAATAATGAAAGGGAATCTGGCCACAGAAGGACTCGGAATTTTTAAACAGGCTAATAGATGAGAAGGGCAGTTCTGTGCAGATAAACATAGCGTGATGATGACTTTGATAAGTCTTTGTTTCACAGCTCTTTGTGCAGCATAAAATAGGGGGAGTGGAGGGAAAAAGGGAAAACATTCAAAGCCATGTCTGCGAGTGTCATTAATGAGTGATGAGGATGAGACAGACAAAAGACAAATCTCTCAGCATTTGATGGGCCTTTATTTCATACATCTGTGTAAATTGCAAAACCTGAGGTATGACTGAGTGCAGGAGTCTAATAAAGTAAGCAGTGAGTGTGCATCTTGAGGAAAACCAGTACTCACGAACTGGTTTGGTGATTGCATTTCTAGCTGTAACCTCTATTACAACATAGGAAAAATCTGGTGAAAGTACCATCAAAAAATAGCAATTTTGTGTTGCATTTTTCATCTAGGTGCAATGAGTTTTAATCTTCACCAAAGACTGAATGCAGATCAGCTACTTATGCAGCTCTGTGGAGGGGAAAAACATGGAATAACAGACCCAATTTTAACGTCAATGAACCTTTATTGACTTAGCTGTCACGCACACGGATTCACAAGCAAATCCTGGGATAAATTTCAGTGCAATCCCATAAAATGTCCTTAATCACAAATAAAACCTTGCATTTATTGTTAACTCTTACTGTATCTGTTTTAAGACAGCTGGTGGTCAGACTGCAGAGCTAATAGCATCCACTGATGACAGTGCTTTTAGTGCCTGTGTTGCATACCTATGTTATGTGTATGTGCACTGTGTATAAATCCATTACTGTTTTGCTCACGTAAAACACGTACAGGTTTGGACAGCTGTTTAATAGAGTACTTTACAACAATTTAGGACAGAAAGTGAAGAACACCACTTCCCATTAATACTTCAGGGAGAAGTCAGGTAGGCTGAAGGTAATTAGAATTTGGCCAGAACTCCAAAGAAAATAGTCTTATTCTTGCATAAAATACAATGGAGTTTTTATCGACCTGTGTTATGTGTGTGGAAATAGTCCATGGGAGATATGGAGCGTTTACTGATCTTAGTATTTTGAAGTCCTTACATTCTTTGTTACTTATGCTTTGCTGTTCCTTTTTGGGCTTTTAACTCTTGAGACACCTAAGAAATAACAAGTGATATGGAAATAATGCAGTTATAAATAGAAAGCTTTTCTGCTTCCTCTGGGTAAAAGCTGAAACCATTAATCCTGCCATTAGAACTGTCGTTATGCTGCCACGGCTTCTGGGTCTGAACTTGTTTGAAAATTAAACTGCTGTGATATTCTGTATTTATTGTGAAGCTGAGATCTCTGACCAAGTGCTTTGCTAAGAGGATAAGAAAATCACATCTATAGGAACCCATCACTGATATATCAGTTGCTAAAAATTGTTAGAACAAATCTGAATGTTTCCTTTCAGGATTTATATATAAATTATAAAACACTATTATAACCCATCTTTATTTCTGTGAAGTTTGTTAGCATGTCAGTGACTGGAGAGTTTAAGATGTGTGTTTGCACTGCTGCATAATGATATTTTGCATGTTAAGGGACAATATTTTCTGCAATGGAGAGAAAGTTCTGGTGCAGATAGACATTTCTCAGGCAGTCTCCTGGCTGGTTCAGATGAAATGCTTTTAAAGAAAGATTATTTACACTGTCAAAAACTAAGACTTTGTATCAAAGAGAACTTTTATCTTTCCCCTCCCTAGAAAACATTTAGGTAGAAACATGCAATTAATTCTTTTAGAGACTTCAGAAAGTATCTCCTATTGGATCTACTAACTAGCCAAATTGCTTTCATTTGAATACAATTTGGAATTGGCTCAACTAATCACTGTTAATAGCATTTTGGAGGAAAAAAGAAACCTGAATCTAGTGACTGCTTCTCATTAAAACTGTGTGAGCAGCAGTGCTCCATGTCAGCTATTGTACACGATAATTGTGGCAACAAGTGGCATTTCTTTTTTGCAAGCAGCAGTAATTAGACCTGCTGCAGTATTTGAAAGTAGTGCACTTGCATTTTATTGCATTAAAGCAACAGTGCGTTATACTGGAGACTGTAAATAAGGATCAACTCCAACCTCTGCTCTCTTACACAAAAGGTCATAAGTATTTTTAAGGGACAAAGCACATTATTCTGTAGCTTATTCTGTAGCTAATATTCTGGCAGGGTAGTGTACAAGGAAGGTAATGAAGAATAGTATAAGCAAATCTTTTCTTATATCTTCATATCTTACTGTCTTTGCCAAAGGGGAAGGAATGGGGGAAGAGCAAAATCAACATCTTGCCTGTAGAGAAGAGCAGCCTACCCACTCTATTCTCAAGTCAATTTTCCCATCAGGAAAGAGTGACAAGGATGAAGACATGGCAGAAGTGGGCAGAGATGTTCTGACAGAATGTTTCCATTGGAAAAATGCTGATTTGTCAAAGTAAAACATTCCCTGAGAGCATGTCGATTCCAAGAACAGTGAGGCTGACAGCAAATTTGCCTGCTTTTCTGCCAGCTTGCCCACTAATAAGTTTTCAGAAACTTTCAGTCTTAGTCAGAATGCCTCCAGATCTCAGTGTATGTCCACAGGTCAGCAGGAAGACTGCAGATGACTTGAGGGTGAGACCATCCAGGGACCCAAGTGGTAATCTATTCACCTGCACAAGATTGCCAGAAATATATTTATGGGAGAGACTTGGTGTTGGGAACATAAAGATAATTATTGAATTTAATTTCTACATAGGTTTGCCAATTAATTTTATTATCTTATTATTTTCCCTTCAACTGTGACATTTTTCACTGAAATTAAATGCTTTTTCCTGGCTTGCTCTCCCTGTAGGGCTCTTGAGAAGTTCAGAGCTTGTTCAGTGTGTAACTTGGAAGGTTTAGGAAAGCATTTGCTAAAACATCTTTCTCCCAGAGGGCAAAAATACCTAGTTCAGAGTAATAGGTACTTTTGTAGTCCCCTCTACTCTGCCCTGCTGAGACCTCACCTGGAGTATTCTGTCCAGTTCTGGATCCCCCAGCACAAGCTGTAGACATATTGGACTGTGTCCACAGGAGGGCAACCAAAATGATCAGGAGAATGGAGCATCTCTCCTATGAGGACAGGCTGGGAGAGTTGGAGCTCTTCTGCCTGGAGAAGAGAAGACTACGCAGGGGCCTTCTTTTGACCTTCCAGTACCAGAGGGGGCCTACATGAAGACAAGGAAAGGTTTATTCCAAAGGGTTTGTTTGGATAGGACAAGGAGCAGTGGGTTCAAGCTGAGAAAAGAGAGATTTAAGCTGGAAAGTAGAAAAGGTTATTCAATGTGAGGGTGGTCAGTCACTGGAAAGGGCTGTCTTGGGAGGTGGTGGGGGCCCCATCCCTGGAGTCATGTAAGGTCAGGCTTGGTGAGGCTCTGAGCAACCTGACTTAGGTAGAGATGTTCCTACTTGTGTAGGGAGGTTGGACTAGATGACCTCTGAAGGTCCCTTCTAACTGGGAACATTCTATGATTCTATGATGACAAGATCAGAAAGATAAGGACAGTGCTATGTTTAGGGCAGGGCCTTGATATTCAGGTCTTCATAATTCAGTCCAATGCTGTCAGAAAGGCATTCTGCACAGCCTTAGACAACCCACCTAGTCTCTTCATATCTGGAGTTCTCTTTTTCTGCACTTTGAAACAAAGTGGGCAAAAGAACAATATGTTTAAGTCAGTCATGACAGCGCTCATTTACTGCTCATCACAAATTGTAGTTAGGACAAAGCATATTAAAAAATACAAACAAGGAAAAATTCAGTATTATTGTAACTCAAGTGACAAAATAAAATCCAGTCCTGCACAAAAATTACTGATGAAAGTTGGCACGTCATGGTTTTATAGCCTGGAAAAAGCATTATAATTTTCTTTGCAAGTGACTTCTTACTCTCGCTTTTCTTTAGAATGAATAAATCATCCTTTTCTTTTGCTGCTGGTTTCCTCTGTATTTCAGTCTGATGTGAATTGGTTCAGCTAGAACATAGCTCTCAATATCCAGTGCTGTGCTACTGATTAGTTTTCTGAAAGAAGACAGAGTGAAGAAGAACGGCAGGTTATATTGATTTACTTCTAATGATCTGTTTCTGAACCAGAGCTGGGCAAAATGTTCTCCCGAAGGCACATGCAGCTGTGCTCGTGGTTCGTCTCTGCATCACTATGAGAATTAAAAACCAGTAAAGGATTCTGTCATGTTACCGCAGCTTTCTGCATTTTCTTTTCAAGTCACATACAGGTTATCTGCTGAGCACATACATGACTTTTCCTTTCCATCTGTTGAACAGTCTGGTCAGAACAGCTTGGAGAAGTGTACCCACACTCGAGTATAAAAGAAGGTCAAAAAAGCATTGCACAATAGTGGGGTGTTCAGAGGAAAATTGCTACATGCAATACATAGCTGTGTTTTGCCCATGAGGGCATTTCTCCATTATTTTGGGTAAGCCTGGGATCTGTGAAGCCAGGTATGCTACATGGGTTATCAGGAAATATAAGACAGCACATTGTAACACTTGATTCTGAAGTCTGGAAAGTTTATTTGTCCTGAAATAACTGTTTCTGTAACAGTTGTGTGACTTGCTATGCAGTTGATAGATGATCATCAACAATATGTGTGTCAGACTGAAAGAATTGATTCTTCTGTATTAGCTCATTTCTCTTTCTTTATAGATTTATTTTCAACATACCTGCCCTCACTTCTGCCCATCATGCTAGCTCTGTGGTACCTTTTAGAGTATATTGCGCATTGGAAACTGCATAAATGTAGCCCATATGCAGGGAACAAAGTTCTGAAAGTTTTAAAACCATGGTCTGCAACAGAAATTAACTGATTTCATATTATTGTGGAGGTATTTCATTTGTATGCATGTTTTTTTTAGCTCTTGGGTATGAAAACTGCAACAGACATCAGTTGTTCTGGTTTTATTAAAATTTCAGCTCTGCTTTGAATAGGCTGTCCTCTAGAAGTTCCTTCCATATAAATTATTTGACTATTCTATTAATTGATAGGCTTTTCTATCTTCATAAGCTGACAAAGTACAAGCAATTCTAGATGATAAATTTAAACATACAACCATCAGCTCAAGACACCAAGAATATGACAGAATCCTGGAAGGTGGAAGGGGAATACAACTTGGCAACTTCTGCTTTACTGAGTTTCTCCTACTGATTGCATGAACTGGTGGCTTAATAGAACGACTGGTGTGACCCATAGAGCTCTTATAGTCCATGTGCTGTCACAGCAATCTGCTTCTTCCATTTTCTCTTTCTGTACTTAAATAAGCCAGAATAGTAGCAACTAAGAAGGATTTGAAAGTAAATTTCAATTATACCAACAAAATGGCCAGAAGTGGTATCACAAGTACTGTCCATGGAGGTCCGTTGACAAAAAATGCTCAATAGCACCAAATATGTTGCCAGTAATACTATACAGCAACTTTGTCATCATCACGTGGTTAGGCTATTGTGACAAAAGATGCCACATACAGAGTAAGAGTGCCACAATCGAAAGCATTCCAGACATGACAAGACATGTGAACATGATGGGGGGAGTTTCACCCCGCTATCGACCTCTCTCCTTTCTTGTTTTAGTGAGGTCGCTGCAAGCAGCTCTATTACTGGTCAGGGTCAGTCACAAGGAGTGTGCTTTGCATAGGGAAACTCATTCCACCTCCTGGCTCCACTCATTGACAATACAAAGGCCTTTTTTTTTATTCACTAAATAGGCTGAGTCATTTAACTAACGTAAGTATACTAGGCTGTGACTAAGTTAAAACCAGAAGTGTGACAAAAGCAGACAGAAGTGGTATCACAAATACTGTCCATTGAGTTCAATGAACAAAAAATGCTTAATAGTGCCAAATACTCCCCCATGAAGACATTGCTGTTAATACTATCCAGCAACCTTGTCACCATCACATGGTTAGGCAATACAATCAAGCTCCTGTGAGAAGGAGTAAGCAATTTTTTTGAACAGTGAAGTAATTATCTAGCCATATCTTCACTTGTTCAAAGTCAGATGGCACCTGGCTTTGCCTACCCTTCCAAAGATCTGGTATTAACCAGTTGTGAGAATAAATGCTATAAGCATAGACAAGTTGTTATGCACATTGGAGTAGTAAAAAGCATGGCTTTTCAGAGCAGGCATGTAACCAGATAGGGATGTTATACCAACTTCACATATGGATGTTATACAGCACAGAGCTGACTTTAGGTTTTCAGTCAAGGCCTCTTGCAAGTGGCCTCTGGCATCTTTTCAAGTGGCATTCTTCAGGGGTCTGTTTTGGGTCCAGTGTTGTTTAACATCTTAGTTGGCAACATGGAGAGTGGCATTGAGCACAACTTCAGCAGTTTGCTGATGACACCAAGCTGTGTGTTGCCATCAACACACACGAGGTAAGGGAAGCCACCCAGAGGTGGCTAGGTTCTACACCTGGGTTGGAGAAATCCCAAGCACAAATATATGCTGTGTAGTGAATAGATTGCAAACGGTCTCGAGGAGTAGGACTTAAGTGTTGGTAGATGAGAAGCAAAACACAGGCTAACAATGTGCAAGTGCATCCCAGAAACCCAACAGTATCCTGGGCCATGTCAAAAGAAGTGTCACCAGCAGGTCAAAGGCGATTCTCCTGTTTTACTCTGCTCTTGCTGCTCTTGTGAGATCTCACCTGAAGTACTGCACCCAGTTCTGGAGCTCCCAATAAAAGAAGGACATGGTATATCATAAGAGCAAGTCCAGAGGAGGGCCATAAGGATGATCAGAGGGCTGGAGCAGCTCTTGTATGAGGACAGGCTGAGGAAATTGAGGCTGTTGTGCCTGGAGAAGAGAATGCTCTGGGGGGAACCTAATAGCAGTCTTCCAGTACCTGAAGAGGGCCTAACAGAAGAGCTGGAGAGGGGTTTTCTACTAAGGTATCTAATGATAGGACAAAGGGGAATGCTTTCCAGCTAAACAGGGGTAGATTTAGACTGGATATTAGGAACAAATTTCTCACTATGAGGGTGATGAGAAAGATGGGGATTTTGTGGCTAACTTGACAAAGTTATTAATAATACTCTGTGTTCAAGTTCACTTGACTATGGAGAGTTATTATTACAAATGAATTTTTTAAAGGCAAATTATATGTTGCTGCATTTGGTTTGTGTGGTTTTGGTAGCAGAAGTGCTATAGGGTCAGCTTCTGTGAGAAACCGTTATAACCTTACCCTATGCCTGATAGATCCAGTACTAGCTGTCTGAAATATAACATCTCTCCTGGGATAACAGCTCTGTGCAACAATAGCAGATTAAGAGATGTGTCAGAATAAGAAGGTATCAACTCTGCAGACACCAAGTCAGCAAAAAAGGAAAGAGAGGAGCTTATCTAGGTGCCAGTGCAGAGACTCCCTTGTAGCCCATGATGAGGACTGTAGTGAGGAACCCACAGCAACTGAATGTGCCTGAAGAAATCTGTGACCCTGTGGAAAGGCCTGTGACAGTAATTGTCCTGGTGGGATCTTTGGACCCATGATGAGAGTATCCCATGCTACAAAATATTTGCTGTTAGGAATTGTCAACCCATAGGGGACCCACGGTGGAGAAGTCTGCTCCTGAAATACTGAACCTGGTGGATGGGAACTACACAAGCTTGTGTAGTTTTTCCAAGTTGAGTCTGTTTTGCCTGTGACAGTAATTTATGTCACTGTTCTTTTCTTAGCCCCTGAATCTTTTGCTATACTTTCTCTCTCCTGTCCAGTTGAACCCAGATAGTGATAGAGCAGATTTGGTGCATACCTGGTGTCCAGCTGTGGTCAACCCACCTCAATCACAAGGCTTAGGTCAGTTGTCACAGTTATGCCAGATAAGTTTGCTGTGCATTATTTTTCATGCAATGCTTGAAGAAAACACTGCACGAGGGTTTATAACAGATAGATCCTTCCTATCAATCAGCAAGCAGTTGTTCCCAAGGAACATTTATACACATTCTTATTTTCATTACATTTTATTGATAGGTTGGTGTTGCTGCAGCACAGAAAAGGTCTGAATGCTCTTCTAGGAGTAAATGGAAACACACAAAGACATACATGCACACGCGCATTCTTTATACTCTCTCTGCTGAGGTAAAGTTTCAAATGCAGAAAATAGCATCATTGTCTTTTTGGTTATCAACCAGCAATTCTTTTTCCTCTGTGCTGAGTATCCTTCTCCTCTCTCCCCTTCCTCTTCCTGGTCCTGGAAAAAAACCCAAAACCCTAATGCCCCTGAGGATGTTAGAACAAAGGAGGAATTACCTTGCCTCC
Organism: Upupa epops; assembly: GCA_013397515.1. Lineage (NCBI taxonomy): Eukaryota > Metazoa > Chordata > Aves > Bucerotiformes > Upupidae > Upupa > Upupa epops. The sequence goes on from VZRI01001973.1 coordinate 163,405, forward strand.
ATCTCTGGAAAGGCAATGGAACAACTTATCCTTAGCATTGTCTCTGGGCACATCAAGGATAAGAGGGTTATTAGGATCAGTCAACATGGTTTTACAAAGGGGCACTCATGTTTAACCAACCTGATGGCCAGATGGTACTGTGGTAGTGGATGTGGTTTATTCTGATTTCAGTGAAGCATCTGACACCATCTCCCACAGCATCCTCACAGCTAAACTGAGGAAGTTTGGTCTGGATAATTGGGCAGTGAGGTGGATTGTGAACTGGTTGAATAAAAGAAGGCAGAGAGTTGTGGTCAATGACACAGAGTCTAGATGTAAGCCTGTATCTAGGGGATAAAGGAAGTTCGACAAGGGCAAGTGCAGAGGCTTGCATCTCAGAGACAACAACCTCATGTACCAGTACTGACTGTGGACTCACCTGCTAGAAAGCAGTGTAGAGGAAAGAGATTGGGGTGTACTGGTGGATGGAAGCATGACCATGAGCCAGCAGTGTGCCCTTGTGCCCAAAAACGCCAATGGTCCCTCAGGGTGGATTAGAAGGGGTGTGTTTAGTAGGTCTAGAGATTTTCTCCTCCCCATCTACTCTGCCCTGATGAGGCCGCATCTGGAATATTATGTCCACTTCTGGGCTCCTCCATTCTGTAAGGACAGGGAACAGCTTAAAAGAGCACAGCACAGAACCACGAAGTTGTTTAAGAAAGTGGAACAGCTGCCTTATGAGGAAAAGCTGAGAGAGCTCCATCTCTTCAGCTTGGATAAGAGGAGACTGAGAGGTGACCTCATTTGTGTTTATTAATAAGTAAAGGGTGGTGTCAGGAGAATAGAATTAGGTGCTTCTCGGTCATGTCCAGTGGTGGGACAAGGGGCAATGGCAGCAAGCTGAAGCATAGGAGGTTCCACATAAACATAAAAAAACCCCTGTTCTAGCTATGAGGGTGACAGGGCCCTGGAGCAGGCTGCCCAGATAGATTGTGGAGTCTCCTTCTTTGGAGATGTTTAAAACCNCACTTCTGGGCTCCTCCATTCTGTAAGGACAGGGAACAGCTTAAAAGAGCACAGCACAGAACCATGAAGTTGTTTAAGAAAGTGGAACAGCTGCCTTATGAGGAAAAGCTGAGAGAGCTCCATCTCTTCAGCTTGGATAAGAGGAGACTGAGAGGTGACCTCATTTGTGTTTATTAATAAGTAAAGGGTGGTGTCAGGAGAATAGAATTAGGTGCTTCTCGGTCATGTCCAGTGGTGGGACAAGGGGCAATGGCAGCAAGCTGAAGCATAGGAGGTTCCACATAAACATAAAAAAACCCCTGTTCTAGCTATGAGGGTGACAGGGCCCTGGAGCAGGCTGCCCAGATAGATTGTGGAGTCTCCTTCTTTGGAGATGTTTAAAACCTGCCTGGACTGTTCCTGTGCAGCTTGTTCTAGGGGAACCTGTTCTGACAGGGGATTGGACCAGATGATCTTTTGAGATCCCTTCCAACCCCTAACATGCCATGTTCTATGAGTCTTTCTATTCTCTAAGTTAATAGAAGAAACTACAAACTATCCATGAGGAAGATCCTACAAGAGATCCTCAGTCTGCCTATAATGCAGAGGGCATTCTGTAAGCTCACCTGCAGCCACTCCTCTTTAAAGATATGATGAAGCTGTCCAGTCATTTTGGCTGGTATTAACAGGTAATTTTCATTTCTGTTTGCATTTATGTATTTTTGTAGTAATGGCAGGAGTAATGAAAACTTGCAGTGTGACACAGAGCTGAAGCTTTTATCCTGCTTTTTTATTTGGCTCTACACCTCATTCGTTGAGCAACAGCATGTTAAGCAATGTGACAGATATTAGTTACGTGTGGTCTCTTGCTTTAGTTGCTCAATTTATGTCACTTTCAATCCTTAGGTGTTGTAAATCAGAGCAGCACCACCAACTGATGATGTCTTCTGCCAGGGGAAAAATATTTCTTTTAAACCTGAGTGATAAAAACTCTTCCGAAACAAATTTGGAAAATCTCCTTCCTTGCCTTTTTATTCTATTTTAGAACAAAAGGCATGAAATAACCATTTGCAGCACCCCTTCACATGCTAAGTAGCTCTTTTACATTTCTTCCTAAGCACGCATGCACACAGAAATTTTAGAACTAAAATAAAGAATTGAAAAAGAAAGAGTGTGCAATCTTGGATAATTCAATAAACTCTGAAAGGCTATCAATTATGGAAAAGCAGAATGAAATTATAAAGACCTTAAAGTCAGGAAGATGACACCCACCCTTTAATGTCAAAACTAAATGAACCAATTTGTAACCCAGGATTCCTTCTGATTTTTCTCATCCTTGGTATTTTCACGACTTGTGAGTTTAAATGCCTACAGATATGTTGAGCTGTGTGTCTTTCCACCTAATTTCATACTCATTTGATGCAAGTCTAACCCCATTGCCCTTGATAGTCTATTGACTTCATTGGCTTCCAGCTGATTTCAGTTGGTGTTAGACTGGAATCAGGTCCCACCTTGCAACGGTCTCTCTTGATGAAAATTTGAATGCAAAGCTCTTTCCATTGCAGCAACACCATTCCTTTGAAGCACTTTACCTTACATGTCTCAGCAGTGAGGATGGCTGTGGTTTATGCCATCTGCCACTCATCATTCACACAATGTGATGGACATGCTGAGGGCTTTGATGCACTCTGGGGCACAAAGAGTGGTTTGATATGCTCTAGAGAACAGACTTAGAGAAGCCCTGGCATGAATAGCATCAAAGCTCACAGATGGTTAAAGCACAGATGATATAACTGACAGGCTCCCATTGCTGGTGACACATAAAGGTTTGTTGGAGAAACCTGGGATGGCAAAGAGGGAATGGAAAAAATTCCATTTCTGATGTGAAAAATGCATAAACTCTGGGGTCTTGCACTAGTTCTGATAAATAATTTCTTTGCAGCTTGCAGCTCTATTAACATAATTTAAAGGGGGTTTTTATGCAGTAACTCTACTCAGATTGTCTCAGAGGGACTGCTAATGTGCTGTTTCCCTTTTCAAAGCTATTTAGTCTGGAAATGTCCAGAGGGCTGTAAGAAGCCTTGAATTGGGGCCTGGCAGTAAGTAGTGTTGCTTGCCTATGGCTTCAATTCTGAGAACATATCAATGCCGCATTATTGCTTTGTTGTGACTTAGGCTTTGTATTCCACCATTGTAGCACAGAAAAACAACAATAAAAGATTTCGCCATGGGAGGTGAAAATGAATTCCAGTCTAGTTTGTCTCTTCCTGTTTAGTTTATCTCTTCCCTGTAGCAAGACAACCACTCATTTATATCACTAAAAAGGGCAATTATACCCCTTTCTAATCCATAGAGTTTATGCTGTTTGTTTATTATTTTAATTGGCAGCAAGTGTTAGGCACTGGAAAAAAGAAAGAACAAAGCTCTTTCAATTAAGTGTTCGCTCTAGCTCTATCTCCATATTGTGGGAAATTACCTCTGACTACAGATGAACTGGAAAATGTGCTGGTTTGATGGTGCTAGGGCCATTCTGGAGCAGTCTTCCCAGCAGGATTTTGTTATTCACAGAACTTTGTAGATTTTAGTGCACGAAACTTGAATACTTGGAAAAGAATAGCCAGTTAAGACTAAGAGAAATACATTTTCCTATAATGATATTTCAGACCAAGAGAGTATTTTCACAGAACTTTTTTACATAAAAAGCCTTTTCATTATGTGGCATCGAAGTGAGAGCTTATAGAGTTCTCTTTCTGATCAGCTTCAATAACTGCACTGGTAAAGAGTTCAAATGGGAAATGTTTTTTAAAGATACAGATAAAAAAACCCACAGATACATTATAAAAAATAAACAGATAAATATGTAGATTATTTGGAGCAGTCAAGTTGTGGCTTCAGTAAACTTTTGCAGATATCTGTGTGAGACAAGTTTAAATCAAGACTAAAAGAATTTCTGTAAGCTGGTCCAAATGTGTTTCATTTCTAAGAAAGACTACCTTACTGCAACAGAAGAAAAACGGTCATTGTTGTCCTCTTCAGGCTGCCCTCATGGCCAAATCTGTATTTGGGAAGGGTTTGTTAGTTCACATGTTAGAGCTTAACACCGTAACGGTGAAGATCTTCAGACGCACAGCTGGATCAATGCTATTCCAGAACAGCTTTTCAGAAAAATGTCTGTAGGCTTAAAGAACAGCAAAACAGTGAAGCTGCTGAGACCCTGAGTAGCTTCAAGTGGCTCAAATCTGGATCAGCTAAGGGAAATAATAAACCATTAAACTGCATTGTCAAAGATACAGTTTTCATGCCCTATTACATAAACACTCAAAAATGAAATTGCTTGGGACAGTCCAGCTGAGTAGAGTGAATTAATCTGGCAAACAAGATATTATTAACCATGGGGTTCTGGATCCCTGTTTTGTAAAAGCAACAGTGAAAGATTGACTGTTCTCTTCACTCAGGCGAGAGCAGGTGAACTAACAGAAGAATTTGTAATGTAGAAAAAAGATAATATAATATATATAGCATAAAAATATCCTATGGTATAGAACACATTTTTTTACACATAGTATAAATAGAATTAATGTTTATGTGTGGCGTGCATGAATCCATTAATAAATATATGTATATTCTGTTCAATCAGTTAGTGTACAGATGTTGGACTACATACTGTATTGTGAAATTGCATTGAAAAATTGGAACTTGCCTATTTCTAAAATGTTTTTAATTTCTTCTTAATTTTTTTATAGTTTTTTATGATCTAGTAAAAGATATCTCTGTTCATGCCAAGTGGGATTGGACTAGATGATCTTTACATGTTTCTTTCATTGCAAGGTGTTATTTTCAGTCTGATTTTTTTGAAAAAATGTATACAACTGGGCATCTCTATTTTTGCATTTGAAAAGGTTCCTCTAAAATTATTTCTTTCTGCTTTTTTTCCCCCTAAATTGAAGATTGCTTAAAATAAACATTTCTTATGTCAAATAGAAATTGCAATAATTTGAAAACATATTGGAATTTGTGAGGTGCTTCATTTTTAGATTTGGTGTTTGGTGAAATAGATGTATCAGTTTACCATACGTTTATGCCAACTGAAATAATTTTATTCTCACTTCCTTATTGTCAGCAAGCTGAAAAATCCCGTACTCATGCAGTAATCTTTACAACAGCAGCCTGGCTATTTGTCTTGAGCTACCAACTGGAAAAGGAAAACTAGTAGCATCTGTATAACAGTTAAGGCTCACTTGTGTTTAATTGGTATCAGCAACACTGTTAAAAAGAAAATTAAGGAAGTAGCCATTTAAGGAAGCCGAAATCTGCAGTGCTGTTAGGTTGAGATTGTTGTTGATGTTATGCAGTGCTCATAAGCTGGGAATAACTCCAGTACCAAAACCCAACGTAAATCAGTTCTTGAAAGCAGTATTGTTCAACACCCTCTTGCTTTTACGCTTTCCTTGTAGATCTACTGGAGCTTGGATACAAATAGATCGTTTATATTCACACATTTATTTTTAAATAGTTTCATAATGAAAACTCTGTTCCCTTCTATTGGTGTGTGCATGCTTCTCTATTATAAACCAGAATGTGTGGAAGATTAGTTGCTCCTACTTGTAATGTAAATTGCATAGTGTACCAAAAGCATTGCTTATCCTCTGTAAATATTTTATTTGGATGTAATACTCTTGTAAAACTCTATTAATAGCCTTCTGCCAATTATTATTGCTTGTTTTCTTTTTCTTTTCTCAGCTTCTCCTTTTTAAGTCTGGGGGTAAAACATGTAATCCATAGTGCAATTTGTATAAATCTTTAACATGGTTACGTTTGGCACCATTGGGACAGTTGAATAAGAAACCTGGGGATGAAAGTGCTCTAATAAGCTATTACACAGGTAGATGTCTTCAAGTTAGGCATGTAAGACAAATGCAGATCAATCTTACAAAAAAACATTTTATACTTTATCAGTCCAATGATAAGAGGTAAGGAAACTATTTAATACTGTTCTTTTCAAGTAGTACCACAATTCAGAGTACTTTCAGTTGTACAGAGTTCTAAAATTGTCAAGCTTTAGGCCTTGTGAAAGCAGTTATCATTTTAAAAATAATATTTTAAAGAAATAATAGCATTCCTTTGTCCCTTCTGACCCACTCTTAGTACTGTGAAGTCTAGAAGAGAACAGTGGGACAAGCCCTGAACCATAGCATTATGACTGAGTTGGAATCATTACTCACAGAATTATGGAATTCATATTACCTCTCTTTTTACTGTCCATAGTTTTCTTCAGGGATAAAAAAAAAGAAATAGGTTTTTTTAGACTGGTTTGACATGAGATATGACACAGGGTGCACGTCACGGGAATGGCTTTTTCTGCTCACTTGCCAATTGAAGTAAAAAAAGGTCACAGCTGAGAACTTCCAGTAAATTTTTGTTTATGAGGAGAATAAAAAATCAGTATATTAAAAAATTAGTATGTACTTATAAGAATTCTCAAATGTGTAAAAGTTGTATGTTTCTAGATGATGGAAAGTTGTTTGAAGTTGATGAATAGGAGAGTGGAATGGTCTTCTATTGCTCATGCCCAAAGATAACCTGAGAAATTAATATACCAACGATATAGGTTACTGGTGTTCAATGTGATACTGAGAACTTACAGAATATTTAACAGCTGCAAATGATATCCTCATTTCTGTTGATTAAAGGACTGTAATTCTATTTTGAACAGCAGAGTCAAAACAGAAAAGTGAGTGAGCAGTGTGCATGTGAATAGTGGAAACTGGGAAAGGACTTGTGTTGAAGGGAATTGCTCTAATGTGAATAGTGAGTAGTACTCAGAAATGGTTTCCTTTTTAAAGAACAAGTTGATAGCAATTGAAAGCATGATCTTCATACAAAGAAGATAACACCAGTATTATGAAAAAACTAGTGTTTTACTGCTATTTTTTTCCACACCATTTCAAGACAGCAGTCACTCAATAAGAAGAAAGTGTCTGTAGCCTCTTGCACTGTGCCCCAGACTAAATGTCAAACTTTAGAATTTTGAAAGACCTGTTTCCTTTTCCCCTCCTCTACCTTTTAAACACTTACAGAAATTTATTTCGGCCTATAAAGATGACAAGGAGATCCTTTACACATTTTGTGTTTTGTGTGCAAAAATGCTTCCTGCAGCAGCACCACCTTTGACTGATGCTCTCAGCATTCCTTCCTCAAATCATTGAATTTTCTCATGAGGTTCCACTGGTGTGGTCATGGTGAACGAATGAGTCTGGAGTTGTATGCTACTCTTCACTATCTTGTTGCTAAATATTGTGTGTGTGCAGAGATAAGGTGGATCTGCTGCCAAGTTTGTAAAGATATTTTTGGGAGTAGTAGAGTTCAAAGCTTTTCAAACTGTAAGGCATCACAATGCCATGGACACAGAAACCTTCCTGCTAAGTGGTAGCTACTATTTTCAGACTATTAGATGTCCCACTTTAGATTTCCCATCTTTAACACAAAAAAAACCCCCAAAACCTAGGACACATTTATAATAAAATGATAACAAGTTTTATTAACAAAGAACAACAAGAACAGTTAGAAAAATGGGGGAAAAAACCTTTAAACACGCTAGCCGACTGCGTACAAACCACCTGCTAAACCAAAGGACACTCCCTCCTGCAGGCAGGTGGTGATGCATCAGCAGTTACTTGGAACTGTTCATAAATGCACATAAAGCCCAAACAAAAGTTTCCAGTCTATTCAGGGGGCAACACCAATGGAAACTGCATGGGAGCAAAGAGGGAAGGAAAAAAGGGGAAAACATGACAGAGGGGCAATAAAGGCAGGAGTTATAAGGGCGAGGGGAGATGCGACAGGTTTTTTCTCCTTGCTCCTGAGCCAGTACCACTTGTATAAGTGATGGTGTGCACTGAGAAACTAGTGAAGACTGACAGCTGGGAAAAAAATGAAGTCTGCTGTCTGACCACTCGTTTGTATATGCTCATGGGAAGGGATATTGTTGGTCCTCAAGCTGGCCTTGGGACAGCCAGTTACCAGCTGCCAGTTACCCTCTTTGCTATTATTAAATGCTGTGAACTGTGCCAAGGAAAATGAAGCTGCAGTGGTTGTGTTTATGAATGCTTTGGCAGTTGCTGCTCTGTCATTGGATGTTTCATGGAAGAAACGTTTGCTTTGCTTTTCAGTGGTGAGTGCTGATTGACTTCAGCACTTGTTTTGGGGGAAGGTTGTATCCAAGCATAAAGTTTTTAACTGAGAAAGAGAAAACTTCATAAATGTTGATGAATTTGGATCTTCCATACAGATTACACCTTGGCAAATTGTCAATGCACAATAATGTTTGTAGGTTAATTAGTTAGGGATCACTTATGTCTCAGAGGTTTAAATTTAGATTTGAATTGCTCATCAGTCAGTCCAATTGCTTTTCATGGAATTACAGGATGTCTAAGAGTCGAGTTTGCCCTAAGAACAGATAAAAATATGCAAGTGAGACTCAGTGCAACACAAATAAGCCCATTGGCTTATTACCAAAATCTCACTCAACTTTACTGCTCTCAAGGACATGCAGAGAGGGTTCTATTAGGAAAAGTACCTTTTTTTTTTGCTATTAGGAAAAGCACTAGGAATAAGATAGCACCAGTGTGCTTGAAGCTGTACAATATCACAGCTTGTTGCTAATGTTGCAAAGTTCAGCTTGTGATTGCATCAAGGCACAGTTTCTTTTGGGGGCTTTAAGAGCCATGAACCTATTCTTCCTGATTTGAAATAGAGGTATCCAAACCACCTGAAAGTTCTAGTTGTTCCATGTCATGTGAGGAACAGCTGTAGCTAGCTGTTCAGGAGCACCTACAAGCACCCATTTGGAAATGCTATTACCTTCACGCATGGTCTGATGTGCTGTCAGGGTTCTGCTTCCTCTATCCTTATGGATCCAGAAAGCACAAGCAGGACAAGAATTGTTCATGAGACAGTTAGGTGTTATGAGGAAAAACAAGGACAGGATCAGAAAACTATTCAGAAAGAATGTCACTAGCAGATGGAACGTTGCAGAGTGCTACCTCCAACTGTTGAACAGGAAAACTGGTTATGGTCCAGCTTCTGTTTATACTTCTAGGGCAAGGGGAAAAGCCATTTCTGGGCAGAGTATGGGAGATAATCTCCTCTCTTTTTAATCTAACCCTACAAACATACTGTGATTTGCTACAGTCATTGAAGTTGTATTTATGCAAAAAAACCCCAAACTGCACGAAGGAGCATGATCACAGTTGAGATGGCTCCCCAAGGAATGAAGGCTGCATAACAGCAGCAAAATACAACTAATGCAAGAGTCACTGATTACAGGATATGTGCATGCTGTTTGCAGGTTATCCTGCAAATAATGCAAGATGAATCAAAAAGCAGCAGAACATTTTGTGACCAAATTTACTGCAGAAGAATGAAAAATATTATGATTGTTTGGGAGAGAATGGGGCTGTTTGTTCACCTCTCTTCTCTGAGCCTCTTGTTGCTGGAAATTTGACAGCTGTTTATATTTGGGTCACAGAAGCTCAGCTCAGTGGTCTAGTGGTCACTCTGTTTCCAAGGAAAGAAAAGTATCTGCAGTTCTTAGAAAGACTGAATTTTGCTCCTATTCAGAAATGAGTTCAGGTTGAATAATTCAGACTTCTTGTCTCCAGGAGTCAGTGTCTGAGACACTGATAAGCTGCTTGAAAGAAGAGAGGTGATATTTTAAGTACATTTGTCACACAGGAGTAAATTGAGTCTTTAAAGTTAAGATAAGGCCTTTTATTTAAGGGAGTAAGTGATTTATCAAATCATGCTGAGGCTAAGGCATTCTGCCAAAAATAACATTAACTCCTTCCTAATTCATACTTGGCATATTAAGCTGTAGGTCCCACATCTCTGCAATAGGTAACTCGCCTCCTAAAACTACATCATGCTTGCTGTGTGTGGACTTCTAGCTGCTTCTGCAAGTGCCTATGGTTCTTAGATGTGCAACTGCTGTGATTTTAAGGCATGGAAGTCATGAAAGCTGTTCTGCAGCCTCAGTTTTGTGATTTCTCTTTCTAAGGGGGAAAAATAGCGCAGAAGGTAGGAGGATGGTTCAGGTCATTGCTGTGAGGACACACAGACAAGCTGGCTGCAGAGGACTCAGAGTCTGAAAAGCATCCAAAAAGTGCACAGGTACTAGAAGTAGGTTTATGGCGCATCCTGCTGCAGAGCTTTGGTGAAAAGTTTTTCTTCCCTTGAGTGCTTTGTAATGTATGACTTCTGTGTGTACGTAGTACATCTGAAATCTAAGTTTACTTGTTCACTGATTTTCTGAATTTCCCAAATGATAACCTCACAGTTTTCACTCCTGACATCTCCATGCTCCTTCCCATTTGTACAGCCAGTACTGTTGGTTCAGTGCACTGCTGAATAAACCCAGTAGTTTTCTCCCATTTCATGCAGTTGTTAATATTGAAGTAATTTGTCACGCAGTAGCAGACGAGAGCTCTCCAGCTCCACACTTTTTCTTGGAATCATGAAAGAAGGGATATAGATGAATGAAACACTTCCTTGCATTCCATGCTATGGTTTTCTTTTAAGACAAAAGAATATACATCCTCCTTTCAAATAAAGAAAGTATTTACTTTTCACAGAATTCTATGATTCTATTAAAAGAATTTAATGAAGAATTGATGGGGATAAATCCATCCCATTCTGGAAATCCAATTAACTTACAGAATCAAAAAATTAAGAAGAAGTCTCATAATCAGTACAGTGATCACTTCATACTATGAAGGAACTAGAGGGAGAGGAGAGTCCTCAGGACCCTGTAAGTAAGTTTGTCTAGTCCTTTGGTTTATCAAATGAAGGGAAGAGGCACAGCAGCAAGCAATTCATTTCCACCCTAAGGAGTACAGGAAGAAAAAGTGCCCTATTTAATCATACAGATTAAATCATACAGATTTAATAGGATCTGTTTCATGCCAAATTGTTGACTTCAGCAATTTTTAGAGAAACTGGACAGGGACTCAGAACCTGATCCAACTAGTTCCCAGTAATGAGATCTTTGGCGTAGTTTCTGAAAGCAGTAAACAAATGAAACTTAAAACATTGGCAGTATGCTTTTTATTATCTTAAATACTTGATTTTCCTAAAGAACATTAATAGAAGCTCTCTGAATCTGAAACAAATTCAGATGTTCACGCTCATATTATTAGTTTGATATTTTTTTACCCTGTAGCTGATATTTATAACTTAAAACCTGATTTTATGTATTAGCATGTGCAGAAAACATAACCTCTCACATCTAGGTAACAAGTTACAGTACATTAAATAGCAAGAATTATTAAAGCATCATCCAGGTGTGACAAGTTGCATTTGTGTGTGCATATACAGTGTGCATTCTAGGGGTGAAGTCCTCAGGGAGAGTGAGGATTCAGAAACAAATATTGGATGGGCTGTGTGCTGAAAGCCAGCTCCTGGGGGTTCTGTATCTAGGGGTGACTGTATTGGCTCAGTCTGGGATCTGCAAACATTTCTGGACTGGACCAAGCTCAGGCCACTCCCAGACTTTGTTTGGAAGGCTGTTGTTCATTGTGAGTTAACACTGCAGTAACTAATGTTATGTTTATGTTGGACCATTACAGAGCCTCTGTCATCTTTTTGTTTAGTTTAGAAATATAGATTTATCCAAAAAGGCCTCAAACAGGGGCCAAATAAGCCACCTGGATATCCATATCCATAGTGATTTCACCAGTCTTTTCCTAGCAACTTTCATTTGTCAGTGGCTTTTCCTTAATACATAGTGGAATCATAGATTTGGCTTTATTCTCAGTATTGGCCCCTAGAGTGTCCTCAAATACGAACATCTCCATCTTTTCCTTCCTGTTTCTCTTATGTCTCTCACTGCTTCTTATCACAGCAACACTGTCTACTTTAAAATATCCAATGCAAAAGCTGCAGCCACTCTCAAGATAATTTTCCTATTTTCCTAAACTACACTAAACTAAACTAAACTGAACTAAGCTAAACTAAACTCCTGCTCCCTTACATGTTCTTCCTTATTAGTGGCTACTTTATTGGTACCAGTTCATTGTTCAGAGGTTTCTCCTGTACCAGCGAAGAAGCAGCNAACTAAACTGAACTAATCTAAACTAAACTCCTGCTTCCTTACATGTTCTTCCTTATTAGTGGCTACTTTATTGGTACCAGTTCATTGTTCAGAGGTTTCTCCTGTACCAGCGAAGAAGCAGCTGCTCCTGCTGGTAAATTTCCTTCTGGCTCAAGACATCTTATTTTACAATGTACAGCTAACTTTCTTTCCCTTTGTTGTCTATTCCTAAAAACGTATTGAGAACTAGTCATGCCTCCAACTGCATTTTACCAACTTTATTGCAAAACCAAAATAAACTATTTGTTTTTTTCCTTTTTTTTTTCCAAGTCCATATTCAACGTAAACATTACTGCTCTTTGTTGTGGAAAGGAATACAGCAGTTGTTTCTTCCCTAGACTCCTAAAGCTCATTTGTGAAATTGCTTACTTTGGAAAGATGCATAGAGGCAATGGGGAAATTTTCCTTGCAGGAAATGCTTTATTTGGGATCAGATAGCACAAGATAAGTCTTACGTGGCACAAACCATGTCCAGGGTCTGTGAATGCAGCCCTTCCTTCCTTCCGGTGAAGGAAGCATTGCATATGTATAAAGTTGTAATTTCAGACTAGACATATGATACACCCCTACAATCCATAATGTCCAGTGTCAAAGCAAAGGACACCCATCCACAATACAATTTATTTTCATCAGAAGAGAAAGATACTAAAATTAAGTTCAGGTAGTCAGTGAGGTGCTTTTTTGTTCATCACATATGACCCAGTTATATTGGAGAATGTTGCTTGAATATTAATGGAGTTGGGCAAGATTTTATAAAACCTGTAGGTTTGTTTTTTAATACAAAAATTAAAAGTGCAGGCTTTTTCAGCCCTCGACCACTGTGCTCCTGTGCTGGACCAGACACCAGTTTCTCACATTAATTTTTCATGTTAATTGTAATTCCGTTTCAAATGCAAGTTTGATATGACTTTAACAAACTAGTATTATTTAATTTAATTTTAAGACATACATTTCAGAGAGTTATGCATCTGGTATTTCAGCTTGACCTGGACTAGAGTGTGAAAGACACATATTCATACTGGGTGATACTCTTTAACTGGAGGAGTCTGTTTTGACTAGTCAGTGCTTAGAAATATGGAACTTGATGGTAGTGGAACTGCAAATCTTGTAATTCTATTCAAGTCTTGTTTGTTGTGCTTGATTTGCACAGTATAAAATCTTTTAATTAAATTATGTCGAATGAAACTGTAGAAAGTCGTCTCTCTGACTGGGGAGCTCTAGCAGATTCATAATCCTTCTTTCACAGTTCATCAGTAAAGGTCCAAAACTGGAAGGAAAAGGAAGAAAGCAGCTGTGCCTCACAACCTGCTGCACTGCAATAAACTTGACAATGCATTGAAGTCTGTTCCCCTTGTACTTCTGGATTCAGACAGTGGGGGAAAATATCAGTAGAGTTCTAAAACATCTTAACATTGTGGTTGGGCACTTTGAAGCTAGTAATGAATAATATAAAATAGGTTTTAGAGAGGAAACTATTGGTAGAGATTTATAGCTAAGAAGGCTCTCTGCCAGAATGGTCAGAGCTCTTAATAATGCGGCTTCTATCCAGACATAATATGTTGTGTTTTTTAACTATGCCTCTCAAGATTGTGTTTGAACATGTTGTAGATGCCTGCTTTTGGTAAGTAAGCAGTTTATACTCTTTGCATGGGGAATCTGTGTCAAAGAATATGAGAATTCAGATCTACACAAAACCTTATGCCCTGAGCTAGTTGTGATGTCACAATTGTGACCCCAATGTCTTTTGCAGACTGCTGTGGAAGAATTCAGCTTTTAGCAATACATGTCTTTCAGTCATTTTTGTGTCTGTAATCTGTATTTTAAGGAAGACTAGGAGAATGATAGTGTTTATTTTATCTTCAGTGTAGTCTGAATATATCAGTTGCTCCTTGAGTGCCCAGGCCTCTGAATGGGAGGACAAGAATGAGGAGCAAAATGCACTCCTCATAATACAAGTCACCACTAGTGAAGAATGTAGAAGTTAAAAGGTATATAGACATAACACTGAGGAACATGGTTTAGAGGTGTTCTTTCAGTGCTGACTCAAAGGTTGGACTATGTCATCTTAAAGGTCTCTTCCAACCAATGATATTCTGTGATTCTGCAAAAAGAAATAGGGAGACATGTCCTGAGTTGCCACAGCCCGTCAGCAAGTGCTCTGACTGCCAGCAAACCCTATACAAATGAATAATTAATTGTTTTTATACTTCAATACAGGGGATCTTAGACCCAACCCTGGTATGGGACATTGCATCCCATGATGCTAGTGTCCCAGAAGGCATTGATGCTTTGCCTACTCACACTAATATATCTTGCTTACAGTTAGAACGACACGATAATAGAATTATATACTCACAGAATTATCTTTGTTGGAAGAGACCTTTAAGATGATGCAGTCCAGTAATTAACCAGCACTGCTGGATCACCCTTAAATCTAGTCCCTCATGTCTGTTGTAGTAGGCGTTTGTCGAGGATACGGGATGTGATGCGACACGTCCTCCCCTGCTCTGAATGATGCTTAGCTAAGGGGCGTAGACGAAGTAGAGTACGTATATAAGCAGACACCATGCGGTAATAAATGCCATTTTACTGCTGACCATATTGGTGTACACGTGTAGTGATTGGTCCTGGTCGGGAGTTGACCAGTTATAAGGTAGCGCGTTCGAACATGTTGCACCTGGATGGCAACACATGTCTACACATTGTTTACATACCACCAGGGGTGGTGATTCAAACTCTTCACTGGACAGCCTGTTCAAGGGTTTGATAACCCTTTTGGTGAAGAAATTTTTCCCAATGTCTAGTCTAGTAAACTAAACTGTGTAGTCTAAACCTCAACAAGACACAACTTGAAGCTTTTTCTTCTCATCCTATTTCTTGTTAATTGGGAGAACATACTGACCCCATTTCCCTACAATCCCCTTTCAAGTCATAGACAGCAATAAGGTCTCCCCTCAGCCTCTTTTTCTCCAGGCTAAACAACTCCAGTTCCCTCAGCTGCTCACTTGCACTCTGGATCCTTCATCATAATTTTTGCCTTTCCTTGGACATGCTC
>VZRI01001974.1:0-19552 GCA_013397515.1 Upupa epops
CTGAGAGTGTGTCACAGAGGTTTTAACATACAGCCATGTCCTTCCTCCTGTTACCCATCGGACTCTGGAACCAGGAGCATGTTGCTCACTTTTTTGGTTTTCAGTGAGGTTTGTTCTTTGCAGTGTTGTTGAATATTCAGCCAACACTTCTCCCTTCCTCTGGGTCTTTGGGAAGGCAGGCTCTTCGCAAGCAGCTGTTCGGTGTGGTGCCGCCAAGGTCCTTTGCTGCATTTCCAGCGCTGGAATTCAGCATTACCAATAATTTATGTATGTTTATCTTCACAAATGTCAAAAATAAACCCTTAAAAAATCTGAACCTGCCCTCCAAAGGTTTAAATATTTCAAAATAGCATTTAAATGACTTTCTGCTGTCCTAAATTCCTTAGTATTTTATGCAAGTACAGGTTTACTCAATAAGCATAATCATTTGAAAAATAGACAGTTATATGAGTTTTGCGGGGAATATAGAAGATACTCGTTGGCAACCAAAAAAATCACATTTCCCACAAAGACTCGAAGCAAAATAGAGTGTTTAAACCCAAATATCAGCAGTAGATCCCCAGCCAAACAACATACTGCTCCAAGGGATCATCACAATTTAAAGAAAAATGTGCTGAATTATTTCCCAACGTGATTTGTGAATAGGTAGAACGAGCTGCCTGTTGAAATGATTCACCTCTGTCTTTAGAAGATATAAATTTCTGCACTTATCTCACCACTGCTTTTGAATCTGGCCACTTGTTTTCCTTCTGTATGGTGTTCTGTCATTGCAAAAGGCACAAATGATGTAAGAAGATGATGCAATGAAGCACTGCAGCATGTTTCCTAGCTTGTCTGGCTTCTGGATTGAAGCTTGTGGGTTTTTTCATGAGAAGGTCCCAAGTTAGCTGTAAGAACACCTCTGCAATGTTCAGCACATCTAGACTAGCCTTTTTGAAATTCAATTTCTTCACTAACAGCTGTGTTAGTAGTGATGGTGACCAATGGCCAGTGGTGGTGTTACCCTGGCTGCGTGCTGGGATTGCAATGCTTTAAGTATACTTCCTCCCTTTGGGGTATTTGCCTGCATTTTGTAGTGGATGGGGAAGCCTTGAGCCCTGTGTAGGTGGGCAGGAGAGGAGAGGGAGGGCATCCCCAGCTGGGGCACAGTGGGGGGGAGTGTCCTTCATCCACAAGAGTTCCTGGTCCTGTGGTCCCACTGCGCCACATGGCATCATCTGGAGAGGCAGGTTCACCGGCTGCGCAGGACCCATAAAATATCTGCCTGATTTTCTTCAATAAGCACGAGCTAGAGGTTAACAATGTGGGGATGTTTGATTCCCTGCTGTTTTAAATAATTTCATGGGGAACCTAATGTGATAGGACACCAGTTAGAAAGGTTATTACCCTCATCAAACTACAGTACTTCTTTTTTATTATTTCCCACCAATTCCTCAGCCTTACATCTCCTTTCCTGGGGAGGATGCTCTCACCTCACGTTCCAAAACGCTTAGCTGCAACTCCAACTTCTGTTGTCTGAACACCAGATGGAGGTCCACCACATCCCCTGGACAAGGAACTCATGTGCCTTAAGTCTTTCTTTCTTTTATTTGCTTTTAATGCCATGTAATTTTGTGATTTCTTTCCAGACTCCAGGTAATTTAACATTCTTTTCTGTATAGTTTTGCTTTCCCTTCCTTCTCCCTTCTTCTCCCCTTCCTCCCTTCCTCCCTTCCTCCCTTCCTCCCTTCCTTCCTTCCTTCCTTCCTTCCTTCCTCCCTTCCTCCCTTCCTCCCTTCCTCCCTTCCTCCCTTCCTTCCTTCCTTCCTTCCTTCCTTCCTTCCTTCCTNACCCCGCGGGTGCTCTGGCTCATCTTCCACCCCTTCCACCCTTCCTAAAAAAGATGAGATTATGTAGCCTGCTTGGCTTTTCAGTACCTCTTGGGAACAGTTTGTGGTCATTCGTAACGCGAGACAGTTAATAACGGTGCTTGCGTGGGGCTGCAATGCCTTGACATAGGGGTTTGGCCAAGAAACAACCAGTTCTGTCCACTAAAACACATGGTGCAAGTCCACAGGTAATTCACAGAGAAAGTTATCCACATTTATAGACATATTTAAAAATATCTAACAATTTATAAATAGAACCCTAGATTTTCATAGATGTCCTTAAGAAACTTATCTCTTTTCTGTAAAAGTCAAGATCTTTCTTGAGACAAAAATGTTTTCAGAAGCAGATTATGAACAACAACAACAACAAATCAGCTGTGTTTCATGGGGTTTTTTAAAATTACAAAAGATCTAAGAAATGTGCCAAATTTTTACTGATTTCATCTTTTTTAATGGGAAAAGAGTAGCGAGGAAGACTAATAAAAGATAGAAAGACTTCAAAATCAGTTTTGAACCTAGTAAATGTATTTTGACAATCGCTTTATACAACAGAAAGCATTCTTTTTTGGAAGTAGCAGCAGAAAATGATATTGCAGTCTTGAAACAAAAATTGCCCTTTACACTGTGGTAATGACACGTTGCAGTGGGTTACTAATGACACTGAAGACAGTGCTGTGATCCTGTATAAAAGGAAGTACTTGTGTGAACTTGAGAAATGTGGTCCGACACCTGGCCCCACTCTGGTTTGCAGACTCAGATGTTTGTGAAGATTGCACTGATTTTCTAAGTCAAACTCAAAGGTGTTTTAACATTGAGTTTTCTACAACCAGCTGAAGGCAAGTGGACCAAGTAAAATTTGTAACTGTAATGCAAATAACCCCCCACAATAATTCAAATGCTTGTGGAAGGCGCTTGATTTTCTTGTCCCTTTGTCTTTTCCTGCTGTCGTTTATGAAGCTGCAAACATCCTGGCTGAGGCACACAGGATCCGCCTGATCTGAGCCTGAGCCCCAAACCTGGTTACAATTACCTGAAGTTACTGTGATGGAGGGGGCAGGTAGGAGTGGGGCCAATCCAAACAACAGTTCCCCAGTGGTATTAGTGGCAGGAAAGTGGGTGAAACTTCCCCAGAACGTTCTGCCTGAAGCCACTTCTGTACTGAACACTACGCGTGTCGATTGGCAGCTCCCCCAGGAAACTCCAAACTCCCACGTCAGGTAAAACACCGAAAGCCGTCGACTGGGGTTTTCGCTTCTTCTCAGGCATACTATTACCTATGAACCATATTTTAAAATGCATTCTGAGATTTGAGCTAATAATGTGAATGACATTCAGCGAGATTGCCAAATGCTGGTAATTTACTTTCATTTTCACATTAATGTGGGCCCACCTGTGATGAATTGGAAACTAAATAAGCACATCAGTTTTAATTAGATATTTCAGCGGCTGCGGCTAGTTAAACAGCAGCATTCATTCTTATCTATTAAAGTCAAAGAGACTTCTGCCTTCTTCACTGTAAGTTCCCTTTCCTTCCGACTTACCTTCCTTGTGCTGCTTTCCTCTCTTTCTTACTGGAATATTTTAGAGGGGATGATCTAAGCTGGTGGCATCCTACTGAGTTAATAACACAGTTATTGGCTGGGCTAGATGATTTTCAAATTATACAGAAATTAAGAAGGCTTTCAGTATTGTTTTATTCTGCAATGAAAGCAAAACAAAATTCCAAGCAATTGGAATTAGCTCATGGTTTAGGCATCACAACATGGAAATGGGTTCTATTGACAATTGTGGGCTGGTACCACTGCACCCTTGGGAGCCAGTTTCTGTTAACTGGTGATGGTTTGGGTCCAGCTGGAACAATTTCCACTCCTGGAGGGGCAGGGAGCTGTGAGAGGGATAGAATGAGTCAGGCCAGCAGCCTGGGAAAGGCTTTTTCTCCTGGCTCAGACGCTGACAGCAAAACCTGCCTCAGTTTTCCTACTGAGGAGTCACCGGTGAGGCTGGAAGGCAGCTGCATCCTGCCGAGCGCTCAGTGTTTATGTTGAGGCTACCAACAAGCAGTTGGTTTTGTTTTCTGTTTCAGCAGACATTTGCTGAAATAACAACCGTTCACATTTCAGTCTGAGGCGTTTGTGTCTATCTGATGCTCGAGCGTGTGCAGAGAACATTTTTCCTTTGTCTCCACTCCACCTTTCCTCCCAGGATTTTGGAGCCTGCCTCTCCTTCTCCTGACAGTTTTCAATAGTGAACTGAAGTCTGCGCTTCTGCTGCATTGAACCAGCTCATTTCAAAGCAGCATTACAAGAGAGAAAGTGCACCAGGTTGAATTGTAATCTATTTTTTATCTACTTCGTCTGTAACACCTTTATGAATCCCCGGGCAGCTTAGAAAAAAAAGAAGTCCATGTGACTGTATTTGTCTCTGCGAGTAGTATTAACGTAGGTAACTGTTGAGATGGTTGTTAGTTAATGACTAACAGACACAGCAGAGGTAGGTGTTAACTAACACAGGTGAGTTTTAGAACTCGAGCCTTCATCATACCTCTAAGTTTCTACTCAGTGCCCACCTGAGCAATAAGACCCTTGTACCAGCTTTCAGGAGAGCAGCTACTCTTGATAAAGCTGATGTTTACAACTTACATCTACCTCTGACTCTAATTTTTCTGATTGGAATTTCAGGAGAAAGGGCAACCTAGTTCAGAAATACAGAGGACATGGTGCTGGTGAGAACCAGCTTTATTTGGAGCCAGGAAATCATTAGTGAGCCCTTTGAAAAATATTTTCCCAAGTGCTGGCTGCTTGTTGCACTGACATTTCAACCTGCCAGCTCAGAAATAAATAGGTTTTTTGGTAGCATTTTACGAGTAACTGAGATGTTCAGAAACAGCATGGAAATAGTATGAGAGCCTGAAGCTAGATTCACATCTAATTCGGATGTTGTGCAGTATCATTTAAAAGATACGTATGCTTTTATGCAAAAGTCTTGAGCTTTAGTGCTAAATACTAATGGTCCACAGCTGACCCTGCTCTCTGAGCACAATCCATGATGTTCTCTCAGCACTTACCCCTGCTATGGTTGTCTAGAAGATGGTGAGTAAGAAGCTCCCAGGAGAAGATGCTCACAAATTTTCTGTTCCTGAATCCACTCTGAAAGCGGGAAGCAGTCTTCCAAATAATCATAACCTGCTGGAAATAAAATCAGGCTGACAGCTTCACAAACCCAAACGGATAGCTTTAAGCATATTCCAAAGCAGTTAAAGCACACAAATATATTTTGATGAAAATGCTTCATGTGGGAGCTTCAAAGAAAGAGAAAATATGTGCTAAACGAACACAGATCTGCAGCACGGAAAATACATTCTAGCAAATACCAGGTGATGCCTGGCTTTGGACAGCTTCCCTGATCACAGGTCAAGCAGAGGTTCCTAAGTCAAATTTTGAAGGCTGTGAGCAGCTGAAGGGGACTTCAGTTTCTCCCTTCAGGTGAGGTTGCCCGTTGCATTTTTTTTGGAGATCAGAGTCATGCATGAATGGGAAACTCCTGCATTTGGATTGGGATGTGCCCAGTACACGAGCAGCTCCTCATTGCTCATACAGGTGTCTCTTAGTCATCATCATTTTCCTCTGGTTTGTACTGAGCACCCCTTAAACACTGCAACACAACTTCAGTGTCTGGACTGTATCTTAGTTGTTTTGCCTCAGCTGAACTAAGTTGAGGATGTTGCCTCTCTGCTATTTTAAAGATGATAAATTGACTGTTTAGACCCCTCATTGAAAGAGGTGTTGTAACACAAAGAAGGTATTAAACATCTAGCAGCAGGCCCCACATAACAGATAATTTTCCTTTCACCTTCTAAGTAGCTGCTCTGATTTGTATTCTAGCAACGGTGTTTGAACTGAAAGGGAAAGTGAGGCAGACTTAGCCTTACCCTGCAGAAGAGTAACTTGTGAACCCTTTTGTTTGCTCCTTCCCTCCCCGTCATTTTACACCTCTGTGCAGCCCTGCTTGGGAAGCAGTTTAGGGAGAATTTCTGCTAGAAAGCACCTTGTATTGAGCTACTCCATGGAAACACCAAAAGATAAGGTGTGAGCATGTGCAAGTGCTGCACGAACACTGAGGCACCGAAGGGTATTTTATAATTCCATGAGATGCTGTTCAGAGAGGCAGAGACTTCAAGGCAGCAGCTCATTCACAGCGTGCGCGAGAGAAAAATGGGTTAAATTTTCTAGGCAGATATTGACTCATCATATCATAACAAAACCTGCTAGAGCTGGTTAATGATGTGTCTGATACTTCAGCAAGTGACATAATGTTGAAATTTGGAATCAAAGCTGTCAGGGAATTGCTCCTTGTTCAAACACGAGATATTCACGATGAAAACCTGTTGTAATCTCCCTCTCCTGAGCCATTATGCTGAAGGGGCAGCAGGGAGTACTGCCTGGTGGTGTTTTTTTGATCCTTCTTGAAGTGCTGTGGGTTTCCAGAGAAGTTTCTAGGCACGGTTTGCTCTGGTGGCTGCTGATGTGATAGGGCAGTCTTCTGAGGAGCAGCCTGTCCAGGGCTGCAGCTTTAGGGCTTATTTATGCAATCAGCAAATATGGTTTTTGAGGTTTTCCCTAGCTAAATGGCTCAACACACAAATAGTAAACTTAAGGGCACAGTCCTTTCCAAGACCTTTAAAGCTATTTTCATGATTGAGTTGCTAACTTCTCTCTGCCAGTGATGTGAAGAGAGAGGAGGCAGACTCCCTTCTAGCCTTCCTGAGATCAGCAAAGCTGTCTGCCTGTTTCTTTTGTTTTGGCATTAATATAATGGTTAATAAAATGGTTTAACACAATGGGTAAATGCATGGGGCCCAGGGATGGAACCCACTCTCTGCTTTAAGTGATGAATTTGGGGTGCTGATACTTATGTGATGGGGAAATGAAGTGAATGAATGTCCCTGCCTGTATCCTTTCACTGCGCATTGCCATGGCTCAGTCAGGGATGTCTGGTTACTCACAAACTCAGCTGGTTTGGGTTGGGAGTGCAGAGAGTCCCACAGGCAGCACAGCGCTGTGGGCACGTGAGTAATCAAGCTGATGAACTCAGGGGTAATTACTATCATAATCAAATATAACTCTGACCACATTTGAGCTTGGAGAAGATTTAGGCAGAGCTCAGGTCTATGATGAAAATACCAGTTGAGATTAAAATGAATTTCACATTTTCAAAACAGTCTTAAAATCACATTCCCAGGGTAAATCACTGGGGGGTTGAATTTGGGGGCATCTTCACACCCCTAAGCTAGAAAACTAGACATCAGAGTCCCAAAAGCAGGGTCTGGGCTATATAATAGAGATGGACAGAGTCCTCATATTTCCACTGTCTGCATGGTGCTTCGTCCAGTCTTTCTCTGCATGCTCACGAGCAGTCTCACAGCATTGCCTTGGTGTGGGACATAACCATAGCACTCACCTTGCTATAACTACCAGTTCAGACTGAGCACTGCCTGCCCCGGACAGGCTTAGTGGTACCAGCAGGATTGGATCTGATTACAGTGTCACTTTCTCTTAATCCAGTTCTACATGTCTCTAACCCGTACGTTTATTATGAAAATTAATACTATTTTTTGGAAGAAAAAAGCAATATTATGTCTGCAGCATTTATTTATAGTCATTGCCAAATGGTACTTTGGGGATTCTCTTTTTTAAAAGTCAGCTAATGAGGGAGCGAATCCTCTATCAAAACTGTGAAACAGCTTCATGGTTCTTCTATAAACATTTTGGTGGCACTGCAGTTCTTGCTTTACTGTCTTCTTCCTAAGCCAGTCTCATTTCTTTTCACTTTTTTAATTAAGACTTGCATTGCAGGGAGGCGCCAGTAGCAGAGGAAGATTTCTGACTGTATTCTTAAGCATGGTGAGACACTGGCACAGGTTGCCCAGAGAAGCTGTGGATGTTCCATCCCTGGAATTGTTCAGGGCCAGGTTGGACAGGGCTTGGAGCAACCTAGTCTATTGAGAGGTGTCTCTGCCCGTGCTGGAGAATGGAACTAATGATTTTTAAGGCCCTTTCCAACCTAACCCAAGCTACAATTCTACTTATGCTTTCAGGAGAGGATCTGCTTTCAACTCAAACATTTTATTACTCTCCTCTTGGAAGGGGGCTGTTTCAGACCTTCCCATTCCACAATGTTTCCTGCTTGTTGCTCTTTCCTGAGGCTGCCGCCTCTTGTAAATATCTTTCTGTGCTGGTGTTTGGCTGTTTCACCTAAGCTGCTGCCGGTCGTGGTACAGATGACATTAGAGATTCTCTGTTAATCGAAATGCTAATCTACCAGTGTGTGCTCAACCTGGGCCCATGAATGCCAGGACCAGAGTGTTGGTGAATGCTTGTATCTGCAGGAAAAGATTGCAGGGGTCTTTGATTCAATAATGACCTGGCTGAGATCCTTAGAACAGGTTCAGATCTATAGAGTATCTTTAGTGGGTTTATCTCGTGAGTAAATATTGTGTGGTTAGCTTCTCCCTTGTGTGGCTTAAGTACAATGATGAGGTGCCAAGTTGACGGGCTGGGGTGCAGGAGAGTGAAGCAGATTTTAAACAAGACCAGAATGAGCATCCCATCCCATCTTTGTTCTACTCAGTTATCTTTCTATTTTCAGATTCCTGTGTCTGGGGGTAAACAGCCTCCTATGAAGAAGCTCTGTGTTATTTTCTGGCCATCTTAAATGTCAAAAAGAATTTTAGCTCCAAGTGTTAAATCTCAGAAATAAATGCCTGTTCTCCCAGCAGAAGTATATCATATTTTAGTGCCCGTTGCTCTCAGGTTTTCAATTAGAACTTTGAATCACATTCCTGATTAGTAACAAGCAATCAATCATAATTAATTAGTTAAAATGTTCAACCGTTAAAATCATTACCATTAATTAAAATAATTATCTCTATTTTGGCTGCACTTCATTGCCATTTCAGGGAAATGTGTTGCTTAACTCTCCCTTTTGTGCTCAGGATGGGATTGTGGTGACTGAAATGCGTGCAAGGGGTGGGAGCATGACTTTCAGAAAGCTGGATTCTGTGGTGAGGTTTTGGTTAGCTGTAAATAGAATCAAGTATATAAATCAATAATATTTTCAGTAAAGTTATTGCTCCTTAGCTTACGAACATATCTAATAGCTGAAGAAATACAGTGTCAGAAGAGAGAGATCTTTTCTGAGGAGTTTATTCTTTATAAATAAATGTTTCTTGAGCCTCTCCATAAATAAAATACAGAGGTGGGTGGGGAGCTCTGGGGTCAGCAGGGGAAGAAGCGTCATCTTTACAGCTACTTCTTGTGGGTGTAAACTGATTGCAAGGCTTTCTGTTACTGCACAGCATCCTTAAATTGTGAGCAGCCCATGAGGGTTTATTCTGTCTTAGGTACCACTGAATGAGGATAAGGTTAGTTCTGGAGGCCATCTACTTCAACCACCCTGTGTCCAGGTGGGTTTTGAATATCTGTCTTCAAGGATGGAGGCTGCAGAACCTCTCTGGGCAATCTGTGCCAGTGTTTCGCCACCCTTAAAACACTTAAAAAAAGTCTTTTCTAGTGTTGAAACAGAACTTAACAGCATTTTAGTTTGTGTTCATCACCTCTTGTCCTGTCACCAGAAATCTCTGAGCAGTGTCTGGCTACTTCTTCTTTACACCCTCCCATCAGGTTATTATTTCTTCTCTTATTTCTCCATGCTTCAGTTGGTGAAGATTTCCTGTACTTATAAAAAAGGTGAGCACACACTTGGGTCACTTAGGTTTGAAATATAGCTGTGAGACCTCCATGTGTTCACCTGGGACCTTCTGCTGTGTAGCTATATCTTTAATCCCTGTAATATCAGCTTACAGGTCTGATAGGACATCTGTTGAGATGACAAGCACAAATGAAAAAATCTATATGGAAAAAGGATGACGTCTATCTAAGAGGAATGGATTTGAATAAAGACATTTGAGTCCTGCTCTCCATCACAAGGTTTTTTGTGTGACCTGAGATGTCTCATTAACAACTGACCAAAAGCCTACTGGGAGTCTTTTCATTTGGCTTAATGGGCTCTGAATTAGGTGCTTAACGTTCTCAGACTTGCTGTCCAATTTATACACAGGAGATGGTGTTACTGGCCCATCGAGTTGGGCTGTCTCACAGTGAAATACTGCTACAGAGGATTCTGGGATCACCAAGTAGGGAGTACTATTAAGTGCAAGGCATCACATAAACCTTTATAAGCAGTGATAAAAGTGCTAGTGTTTCCTTGAACAATGATGATTTCTTTTCACCTTTGTATTTCTAGAAATACTTGTCATTTATATTGTCTTTATATTTCTAGAAATTCTTGTCATTTCATGTTTCTCCATTCTCTGCAGTAAGTAAAGTCTGGTGTCTACTGTTGTATCTCAACGGCCTCTGAAGAGATTGCTTTCACTGTGATGAATTTACAATGTTGAGAATTTAAACTTGGAGAGGGTAGGGTAGCAGGGTGTCTCACAGTGTGTGTTATGGGAACACGATTTGATGTTGCAAAGGGAATTGTACATGAAGTTATAAATGCCATGGATTCACTCCTGTGCTTTCATCTTTCATCTTTGGTTTGTGTGTTTGTTGTAGGATAACTTGGTCCAAAACATCGTCATCATCTTTAATGTGCTTGCTCCTGCTTTAGTCTGGCACTAGATGCAGCTATACAATAAACGGGTATTTCTGTGCATGTCCAGTCTCACGAAACCCGAGTGCACTTGCTTGAGGCACAAGTCTGACACCATTTTGGTCTTCACTTGGGTTTTTAAATGAGTAAACCTGAAGCAGAGCTCCAAACTACGCAAGTTTGGCCATTGCTGTATCATTTTGATCCGGTTCATCCTCCTGGAACACTGGTTCCAGGCTTCAGGCTGGAGAAGAGGGTCCAAGAAGGTTGTGGTGTCCCTTTGCCATCAATAGCAATTTCCAGCACAGAGCAGGAGTTAAACTTTAGCCAGAGCTCACAATCGATGGGTCTTTTACTAAGCCAGGACTTTCTTGTTCTGTTGATCATTCAAACAATATTGGCAAAACTAAAACCTTCCTCATCACACTTGGCTTCTGTACGAAGGAGGAAAATGAAGATTAATTCCACTGTGACTTTTAATGAAATAATATTCTTCCCGTCTTTGCGATCCTCTGTCTTTCTGAAGTTCACTGCTAGCGTGCCTGGCCTGTATGCTTCAGCATTAGAAATTCTGTCACTGCCAAAAAAGCACTGCGGATTTATCATCCTGCTTGAAGGACCCGGTATGTTGGCAGTAATGAAGAAAGCTACTTGAAGAACGCAAGAACTTGCTAATCAGTTTGTTAATTGAGTACAGGGAGTTCACATAATACAAAGGCAAGCTGTGAAGGTGACAATAATAGCCAGACTTCATCTGTTGAGTTGGAATTAACGATGAACAAAATCAAGATCCCTTTGTGGTTTATTCTTGTCCAGCTGCAGCCAACTATAAAAGACCCATCAAAGAAATCAACTCATTAGTTGATAATTCTGTACAACTTCAAAAAGGAATCCTTAACCCCTCATCAGTCTTTCTCTGACAGCCCCTTAAAAGCTGTGTTAAAACAAAAGAGACAAATCAAGCCATGATTTGCTTCGTCAATTGCAAGAAACGGCCCGCAGGAACACGGTCTGCACCGCAGCTTTGAAAAACAGATCCACCCATAGGTGGGACAGGCTGAGCGCCAATACCTTGTGATGTGCAAAATCTCCCCCAGCCTCCCATGTGACACGGTGTCAGTGGCCTGCCTCATCGCAGAAACCTGCCCCCAAATTTGGATAAATTCAATACTGAACGAAACCTGACAACACCCAGTGAATTCAGAAATAAAGCTCTCACCACGTCCTTACCGCACTGCCATTGTGTCTGTAACTCTCACCACCGAGGGAAGTTGCCAAACCAAGGGGGAATGAAGGCTTGTGTCTGTATAAACTCGGAAAATAATGTGTTTGCAGGGCAAGGCTTCGTCGGATCTGACTGGTCTGTTTGGTTGTCTCGTGGCTGCCCTAACATTTCATTTCTCTCAGTGGCACTGCTAAGGTAAAGGGTTGCAGCCTAGGAAGCCTTGGATAGGCTTGTAAGAATAGAGTGTGATTATCCTGGTCTGTTAATGGGGGGTTCTTAATGGGATGTCTATTATTTCTCTTTTAAGGTGTTCATTTTTGTGTGCTGCATGAGGGCATACCCCATCTCAGGAGAAAGTCGTAGGAGCAGAAAATTAATGACTGTGAAATATCCCAAAGATGTTGTTCTGATCAGCAGTGAGCTGCCTATTGAATGGGAGACTGCAATTTCATAGAACCATTAGGGATCAGAAGGCACCTCGGAAGATCACCTAGTCCAATCCCCCTGCTTAAAAAGGCTTCTTCCCCCTCTTTATTTATTTCCTTTTCCACTGACATCATTCATCTTCCAAAGAGCTATGTTGCTGTTTGCACAGAGATATTTTTTAATTTTGGGTAATAAGTTGGATGTTAGAAATTTTATTTGCTGGTTTTTGAGAGACAAAGTGATGTAGTTGAATATGACTGCTCCTATAAAGTGCCTCACCCATGTTCTTTTGGGGTGACTCCAATCCTGGTTGGAAGAGGCCTGCTGAAAGACCAAAGCAGGGAATTCAGTGTAGTGCTAAGAGGTGCTTGGGTCTCTGTGCAGTGGGGGTACGTGTGAGGAGCTCCTGGTGCAGAGCCAGCACTGCTGGTAACTGCTGCATGGAAGAAGGCTGCTCAGAAAACAGGGCAATTGGTTAAAAAAAAATAATCAAGTTTACATAACCTTGAATTTTTCTTTTATCTTGCTTTTTTGATCCTGCTTCTCATGAACCTTGTACAGGCCATTGCCTCTTTTGAAAGAAGGCTTCACTGCTCATGGAGTCACATTTCATGAAGATTCTTTTTTCTTCCAGTGCAGGGCAGAAATGTGACTCTGAGTTAAAGATTCAGAAAGACTTTTGGCTAAATCTCTGGCTGCAGCAGCTGGAAAGGTCTTTGTAGGAGAATTAGATTAATGCTTTTTCTGCAACTAACTACAGCTTAAGTGAATGTGTCTGCTAGACAGAGTGGATCAGTGGACTTCTCCTTGTCCACATGCCTGAAACTTTCACAGTAAAGTGCTCCTGGCTTATCTTGGGGGTCAGTCTTGAGTTTCAAGGCGCTCTTGAGATTCACAAAGATTTTCAGAGCTGCTTGACTGTTTCCCATCACGGTTACATTGGAGAGCTCATGGGGAGCTGAACACGATGCTCTTGTCTGGAGGACTCATTCTGCTGTCTGAGTAGTTGTTCCTCAGCAAACACAAAGGAGAAGCAGCAATTCTCAGAGACAAATGGAAGACAATTCAAATGGGAAGAAAATAGGTGGGCGGGTGCATGTCAGGGCAAGTGGAACATTTTGTACTGCAATGTGTTCCTTCCTGCTGGATTCACAATCTATGAGCAAGTCCCCAATAATTAACACATTGCTATTATCAATAAATGCTGTGAAGCAGGACCAGGGAGAATTGGCAAAGCCTCCACTGCTCATGTAAAGGCCTATCCAGTCAAAACCGACTCCCACCACACTAAGGAGCCAGTGGGAGC
Source organism: Upupa epops (assembly GCA_013397515.1). Taxonomy (NCBI): domain Eukaryota; kingdom Metazoa; phylum Chordata; class Aves; order Bucerotiformes; family Upupidae; genus Upupa; species Upupa epops. The sequence continues at coordinate 13,478 of VZRI01001974.1, forward strand.
CAAGGAAGGAGATGCCGGGAGTTGGTATGGGGGATGTGAGCCATCCCTTCCTGCTGGCTCAGGTTCAAGCCACATTGGCTTGTGTTGTCTCTTAGCAACTGCCATACTGATGGTCCTGGACGAATGCAGGCAATGTGCCAACCAGCCACCCAGCTTTGGTGGTGGTGGTGGAGCCCTTCCTAGCCTCATGGAAATTACATTAGAAATTACCTCTGTTTCTCAGGGAAATAGGTTTTGTTAGCTCTGATTTGCTCACCAGTTGCTTGTGGCTAGAGTTGGTTATGGCTAGAAGGGTGCAGCTCTGAAGATGAAAGAACACTTTCCTAACTCACCTGGCTGCTCCCACCCAAATTTGACAACAGCTTAGTATGTGAGGCAGCATACCTCAGCGCATTGTTTGCACTTCAAACATTTACAAATGTTATCAGAAAATATTTGCAGAAGTATTTTTCTCTTAATTTTTGTTAATTGTTTGAGCTTTTTTTTTGTTTGGTTTTGAATTCCAGGATTATTTTGTTCCCTGGCAGAATTTTCTCCCTCTACAGTTACTAGTGTTTATGAGTTTGTTCGTTTATGAGTTTGGTATTGTTTTTGTCTCTTACTTTCTCCCCAAGACCTTCATTTTTAAATGTTAAGTTCAGTCAAGTTCAGCGTCACAGCTCTCCATGAGGACGCTAGGCTGAGTCTCGAAGCAGCAGTTTCAAAAGTTAGGACTCAGTCTTTGTCTTTTTCTGGGCTTGATCTTCACAGAGCAGCTCGGTATCAGCCATCAAAAACGGATGCAGTCATGCTTATGTAAATGTATTTCTGTAGTTTAACTTTCCAACCTTGAGTTGCTTTTTATAATAGTGGTGATGGAGCAATTTAGATATATTCTGTTTTGCTATGCGGAGCCTTGGAGATTGAGTGCTTTTGCGCGCAGCATACTAAATGCATCTTTAGTGGTGAAACCAATGATAAAACCAATGTTTATTGTTTTTTCTAGACAGGTCCTTGGGGAATAAATGTTTTTGCCCTCAGTGCTAAAAAAAAAGAAATCTAGAAAGTGTGCAGTCCCTCGGACATGCCCCCAAGCATCTGTTTTGCTTTGTGATGTCTCTACTATTTCACTTTCCTGATCAGGGAAAAATTAGGATTGAGATCATTGCAACGATCTAGAATCGACTCTTTGGGCTGTAGTTCCCCCTAAGTCATGCTTATTACAGCACTATCTTCCCGGAAGCCCAAATAAGAGTATTTTCTGGCATCAGTCAACAAAATCTCATTTCTGCTCCCTTTGGACCTCTTTACATTTTGATGCAGATGCTGAAAAGACTCCCAAAAGCTCTCAGGCTCTTTTCTGCCCATTGGTAGAAGCTAAATCACTTAACTCACTGTTAACAATTTGAAAATAGATTAGTGATTTTCTTATCTCCTTTCCTTGTGGAACATGGTGAGTGTTTAACAACACTTGCTGTGGCAAGCTGAGTCGAGATAGGTGCAACGTGGACACAGCAGACAGGGCTAAAGCCTTGTATTTATACCAGGGAGGGGGGAAAAAAAAGCCGGTAATTCACAAAGCCCTCAGTGAGTCACCAAGGTTTTCCTTTATGGGCAGGATAAAGCGAACAGCTGTTCTACTACATTCCATTTGCTTGAGTCAACAGGCCCATTCTAATAGTTTGTTGATTATCTTACATTTTGTCAATATTGTGGAATGATTTCAGTGTTTGTTTTATTATTACGCAGATTGACAATGTTTTATTTTGAGAATGATGATGAGGTAGCACTAGGGGTATGATGATACTGATTTATTCTGAATTGGTATTTTCAGCAGATTGTTTTGCAGTGGCTACCACCCTCCTCTAGCTATGTGGTGATTAGTTTCCTTTTTGCCTTTTGCTTCTGTCCCTTGGCCCCCGATCAAAACACTGTTTTTCTTGGCAGTGAGTGATTTAAGCCATTGCCCTATAACACACGATTGGCTCTTCTTAACCATATGGTCTCTCTCCTCTTGTGAGAGCTTCTCTTCTAGAGACCATACCTGAAGTATCCTCACATGGAAGTGATGGCTGGACATGCTGACATGTTGTGGAAGATTCTGGAGAAGAGATCTGGAGCTTACAGACGTAGTTTAAAGGTCAACTTGGTGCAATTGGGTAATGGGTGGACTCAATGATCTTAAGAGTCTTTTCCAATCTATGCACCAATTCTCTGGTGACATCCAAGTGATGACCATCACACCCAGGCTTTGTGTTGCAGGATCAGGGCAAAGTGGTGGCCACTCTTGCCATCTTTCAGTGACACCGTTTTTGGCCAGTTAGGATATCTTCTGACTCACATGTTGGTAACAGGTCCATTTATCTGTTTTGGAGATACGTAGTGCTTAGTGAGTTCTGGAAAACATTAACTACCCGGAGGAGTATTTCAGATTGCATTGTTCAAATGTGCAAGGAGGCATGGGGTGCAGAGGTAACCCCCCAATAACCAAATCTGGGCTTTTATGGCTACCAATGGAAGTTCTGCCTCTATTCCACGGCATGGAGGTCAGATTTACAGGGCCCCTAGACAAATAATTAGTAAGATTTTGGATCTGAGCCTTACTCCATTATATATTCAGCTCTAACTTAATTCATTCTAACTTCTCCCTGCAGACATACTCTATTGGAAACATATGAAAAAGTTCCAAACATAAATGGCATGTCCCTAATAAATAAATGATGATGCTGGGAGCAGCAAGAATATTTTTCTGTTTTCTTTCAGCTAGTGTTTTGCAAGTGTTAGCGATTTTCACAACAGTTCAGAATTCCCATACCCATCTGTGGTGATTTCCCTCAGACACCCATAAACCCACTTTCTGAAATTCCTTATGTATTTTTAACTGTGCTAGTAGAAATATTCAATTCATTTGAAGCGCATAAAGCATGTCGCATTCTCAAACCATTTTTAAACCTTAGCAGCAAGTGCAGGAGCATCAATAAGAGTCGTGTCCCTTGCTCTGCCATTTCAAACTACCCACTTTATTTATTTAAAGTGTTCTAGTATCTTCTATCACTCTAATCCTTAGCAAATGTATGTTACTCTTTCACCTTTTCATGCTTGCCAGGGCAAAATATGTAATAATAATCTGTAATTAAATCTCTCTCAACTTACTTTATCACTGTCTATCTTACCTATACATTTCTTTCTCTCCCCTGTCCATCAGATGATGGAGCTGACAGAAAAGAAAGATACTGCTTGACCTGCACAAATACCTATATGCAAATTAACCCCAAATTAATCCAGAAAACCCAACAAGCCATACATTACGTTAACATTTAATGAAGCTCTCAAGTTTCAGAATGTTAAACATCACTTGGCTGAGAGCAATAGCCGTTCGCCTTCTGCAATGACACTAAGTTTGATTAGGAAATGAAAAAAGTTTTTTGGCTTGAAGTCGTGTAACCAAACTCGGGTATCTTATGGCGCATCACTAGTAATAGAGAAATCACAGTGGCATCACATTTTTCAACTTCGCTGTGTGAGAAATAGTCAAATCTCTTCTTAATGGAGCAATTTCTTCTTAATATTTAAGCCAAAGGAAAAACAAGTTTTCCATTCTGCTCTTCTTTTCACGTTACACCTTAGCAGTGACCCGAGGTGTTGTTAAACCAGTGGAACTTTCTAAAGGAAACGTCTGGAAATTTACAAAAAACCAACTAAATTGCAGTCTCCAACAAAGTCCTCTTGATTTCCTCATCAGGTGCAAACCCAACCCAAACAGCAGGAATCCCCATTAAAAAATATATATATTCAAGATCTGCAATGGGGATTGGGGGGATTTGCATGAAAGCCATCGAATTAAGGAGGTAATCTAACAGTATAAATAAATCCTATGACTCATTTTAGTTCCAGGCAAGATTCTTAGAGCAAAGGTGGGTTTTTTAAAGCAGTCTTCCCATGTGAAGCAAAGAGAAGAACATGGCTTTTTAGAGTGGAGTAGAATTACTTTGCAAAAAAGGTTAAAGATTTCTTTTTCTTAGTAGTCATCTGCACTACCTGTCCTAGTCCTGTGTTCATTTTCACCCTGTAAATTATTGCTTTATGACTGGAAAACTATAATTACAGAGCTGCAGGTACAAGAGATCAGAGGTGCAAACCCGACTGTGATCAATACCTTTGTATCTAGAAAACTCAGAATTGTCAAGTACAGTCAAGTACAGCTGAGGAGAGAACTTCAGAAATATACAGGATTTTAAGGCAGCTTGCAGCTCCCAGTCCTGCATTTGCAGCACAGCACTAAGTGGAAGTTTGAGGACCATTGAACAGAGTTCTTCTCTCCAATGAATCACAATTAAAGTAACACCTGGATTAATAAATTTGTACCGATTCACTGGGGAAATTCACCTTGTTTAATAGCCCTCACATTTCTAAATAAAGTTGTTTATCTGTGGCAGGATGAACTACTTTGTCCCAAGCTGGGCTGCAGTGCTTGTAGAAAGAGTTCTTCAAGATCATTTGAAGGACTTTTCCAGTGAAACTTGGAAGCACCATGCTGTCCTTTGGTAAGCTGATCCTCCTCCTATAATTCTGTCTGTTCAGTGAGTGCAGATGACCCTGTTTGATTTGCAGTGTGGCACACGCACAGCAAGGCTGAGATTTTGAACCCACTTTCACTTCAGAAAATACTCGACTTAGAGAATGGCTTTAAACTGGAAGAGGGAAGGCTTAGCTTAGACATAAGGAGGAAGGTCTTCCCTCTGAGAGCGGTGAGGCACTGAGCAGGTTGCCAGGGAGGTTGTGGATACCTGATCCCTGGAATTATTCAAGGCCAAGTTGGTGGGGCTTTGGGAAATCTGGTCTAGTGGGGTGTGTCTCTGCCCATGGCAGGGGCATTGGAACCAGATGAGCTTAAGATCTCTTCTGACTAAAACCAGCCTGTGATTCTGTGATAAGCAGGAGTTGCAGCTGCTGGACTGTCCCAGAGGGATTCCCCAGTATCTAAGTGATGTCTCACACATGGCAACCCCTGAGTCAGAATGTTTAGAGGTGATTTGGTGATTCAGTTTTCCATGCTGGTTCATCTTTTGCCATTCTGTGCTTGAGGCATCACTTTTTAATAGTTAAATATTCTCTGTTGCCAGAGAAGTAATGGCAATGTCACATGAATAACTGGATAAATTTGCCTGACTTGTGCCGCTTTACTAAGGCTTAATAGTCCTTTCTCACTGTATTTTAGTTTTAAGACAAAGACTGGTATCTCTTGGAATATCACGTATGAAATGCATAGGAGACAGAAGCTTGGAGATAGATTTTCTTGTTTGTTTTGCTGCTACTTCCAGTTTGTAGACTGGATCCTAATCTGAGCATGAGATTGAGGAGCAATATGAACACAGGGTCTGAGGTCCTGCATCCTTTGTGGTCTGTGTTGGAGGATAGTGGAAATGCAGCAGACGTGAGGGCAGTGCATCGGCTTACTCAGCCCTGTGCATCAGGCAGTGTGAGGGGCAGGGACAAGCATCACTTTCACCTTAGTCCCCATGCTGTGGTTTGGCACCTGTTTCACTGTCCTGCCACCATCTCCAGATGACTGGAGGTTGGCCAGTGTGGTGCCCATCCACAAGAAGGGGCAAAAGGAGAATCCAGGCAATGACAGGCCTGTCAGTCTGACCTCTGTGCCTGGCCAGGTTATGGAGCAGACCATCCTGAGGGCCATCGAGCGGCAGGTGTAAGGCAACAAGGGGATCAGACCCAGCCAGCATGGGGTTAGGAAAGGAAGGCCCTGCCTAACCAACCTGATCTCATTTTATGACTTGGGTGAGCCCCAAGTGGAAGAGGGAAAGGCTGTGGATGTGGTCTACCCAGACTTCAGCAAAGCCTTTGAACATGGTCTCCCACAGCATCCTCCTGGGAAAGCCGACAGCCCAAGGCTTGGATGGGTGCATCCTCTGCTGGGTTAAAAACTGGCTGGATGGCCGGGCACAGAGAGTGGCTGTGAGTGGTGCCGCATCCAGCTGGTGTCCCGTGTGCAGTGGTGTCCCCCAGGGATCAGTGCTGGGCCCAGTTCTGTTCAACATCTTTACTGATCACCTGGATGAGGGGATCAAATCTCCCCTT
>VZRI01001974.1:20145-56019 GCA_013397515.1 Upupa epops
AGGTCATAGGCTGGGCTGGATGACCTCAGAGGTCTTTTCCAGCCCCAGTAATTCTGTGATCTCAAAACTTTACATGCCTGGGATTACAGCACATGACATGGGGTGAATGACTGCCCTCTGAACTACAGGTGAAACCTTCACCAGAAGAAATCTGATGACCTACACAAGTAGTAGGATCCATCCTAAAGGGTTCATCAGCCCATTCTTGAAAGTTATCAATACATTAAAGGTATTGCTATGTTTACATGTCTTTTTCAAAGCTGTGGCTCTGAACAGAGTCAAGCTCCTTGCATTTTCGTTTAAGATATCCACTCAGCATTATTTATGCAGGAAATTCCCTGCTTATTCTGCACAAATAAGACACATCAAGAATGAACAGTCTCTGGGGCAGTGATAAATGACACTCGACAGGATCTAGGCACATGTATCATTGGGGTTTGCTGATTATTCAGGTGACATACGGTGGTGAGAGTGATTAACGCTGTACTGTTCAAATTCATCAGTGAATAAAAGCATTACATTACTGAGGTTCAGCTGAAACAAGCTACTAAATCAGACCCTTTCACGACAGCGAACATTCCCTTTTCTTAAGTACTAAATAAACCCGGTAGCGTTAGGTTAAAGGAAATTGGGCTGATGAAGAAATCGGGGCAACGGTTATCTCTGTAATTTGGAAAGGTTTATAAAGAATGCCCCCAAAATTGGCTGAGTTTAATGGCTGATTCTTAGCACCAAGGAAGTGAAGCTGTATCTATTTATTCTTTTAAAGAAATGTGGTGAAAATGTTTACTTCTGGAGGACATTCTTTAGATCTTAAAGAATTCAGAAAGCTGGTAGAAAAGGAAGGCAGGAAGGTGCAGAGCAATGCCTGTTGGTTTTCAGTAATATCTTGGTATTAAAGGTAGAAAAAATGGAACCTTATCAAGCATTAGAAATATGAAAACAGAAAGGCTGTGCAGCAGACATGTGAAGTGGATCACTGCTGCTGCTCTCGTCTAGTTTCCACTTGGTGAAAAAGCAACGGGAGCTTAGATGGCTGAGTTGGAGGAGTTGTTCTTCAAAAGCAACATCCACAGAAGGGCCAGTGGCAATTCAGCCAAAGCCATAGCATTTTTCTTTGATCTAGTCAAATATATATTTAGCTATACATCAGATTTATCCATTTTTAGCCAGTCTTATGATTGGGACTTGAATGCTTGGCGTTGCATTTTGCATGCGTGCATGTGTATCCATGCACCTGCTAAACCTTCTCTGTGGACAATGCTAGACAACTCACAGTGCTAGACATCGTGTACTAACCCAAATTCTGGGAACCAACGGGGAAATGGTTTTCCTTGCACTGGAGTGGGAATTAGTCACAGGGTTTTTGGAGGGGTTTTTATGGTAAATCCCTAACATCCATGGCCTTCTACCAGCTGAATTGTCCAAATGAAAAATGGTCTTGCTCTGTGTTTCAGAAAGTCAGAAAATCTACTTTCTCAATGCAAAAGTGTTGTTGCTTTGGGAGAACTCAGGAGAGCAACTGTCACTTTCCTGCTGTTTTAAAGAAGGTGCTCGAAACCCTTCCAGAAAATTTCTGAAATATATATGTTCTGGTCTCCCTAGGAAACGCGAGGATCTGACGTGTTTTATAGACATGCACGCATACACCACTAATGAAAAACTTCAGAACTAATAAAATCTCTCAGAACCAGCTTTTCCTTGGCATGTTGACGTGTACTGACAGTGAGACAATGATGCTATGAAAGTTTCATTGGTGCACATTTGGGCTGACCTACTTAAAATCATTGTGACTTCCTTGCAGTGAAACCAATGTGCCACATCACAGTATCACAGTAATGATAAGGTTGGAAAAGACCTTAAAGATCATCCAGTCCAACCTAATTCCAAATAAACCAAGTAAACCTAACATCTGGCATCTAGATCATGACACTCAGCACCTCATCCAGACTAACCTTGAACACCTCCAGAGACTGTGACCCAACCACCTCCGTGGGCAGCCCGTTCCAAAACTGGATCACTCTTTCAGTGACAAAACCTTTTCCTAATGTCAAGTCTAAACCTCCCCCAATGGAGCTTAAGACTGTGACCCCTTGTCCTGTCTCGAGTGTCCAGGGAGAAAAGACCGACCCCTGCCTGACTTTATAACTAAAAGGAGTGATAAGGACAGTGATAAGGTCACCCTGCGCCTCCTCTTCTCCAGGCTAAGCAGACCCAGCTCCATTAGCCTCTCCTTGTAGGACTTACTTTCCAGCGCCTTTACCATTCTAGTNTCTAGTTGCTCTTCTCTGGACTCGTTCCAGCCCCTCGACATCCTTCCTAAACTGACGATCCCAGAACTGAACACAGTACTCCAGGTGCTAACCAGTGCCGAATACAGGCGGAGGATAACCTCCCTCTCCCTGCTGGCCACACCATTCCTAATACAGGCCAGGATGCCATTAGCCCTCTTGGCCGCCTGGGCACATTGCTGACTCATGCCAAGTTTACTGTCCGCTAGTATCTCCAAGTTTCTTTCTACCTGGGTACTCTCTAAGAACTCCATTCCCAGCCTATAGTTCTGCCTGGGGTTGTTATAGTGTCAGCTAATCAGGTGGTAGAAAGTGTGAGCAGTGGAAGAAAATTGTGAAGTATATCAAACTAGGTTTGCAAAGAGTGGAGAAATAATTCCTTTCCAACAAATTTGCTGCTGTTTTTTTCTTTCCAACAACTTTTTTGGCATTTTTTTCTACCTTAGAGCAACAAACTGCCTAAAAAATCTGCCATTTTGAGTTACAAACTTAACTCAGCTCCATCATTGCCAAGTAGTTAGGAAAATAAGGGATGTCTTCATCTTGATTTGAAAGACTGAGCGGAAATATAACAAGTCCTCAAGCTGTTATGTAGCTGAGATTCCTGCTGCAGAGTGAATAAATCTTTCTAACAAGAGGAATGGATAAGCATGGGACAGTTTACATATGGGAAATGTGGTAGCTCCATTTCTGAAGGCTTTTAAGACACACATCTCTTGGAAGTGGTTTTCCATGTACCAGATCTTGCTTTTACTCACAGGAATGCACCAGCAGTATTTGAAGTGTAAACATAGTTTATCTGACACGGGGGAGGCCTGAACACTGGTTTTCCATGTCCCAAGTGCTTAGTCTTCTTGCCAGAGCAAATAGCTGCCTTCTCTATGATTCGTACAGTTATTCACACAAAACAGCTCAATGCCACAGTGGCAGCATGACGGGGGTTAGTTTGTGGTTTTCAAGCTCTCAGGTATTTAGGTTTTTGTTGGTGTGGGTATGGTCGGACTCAGTGATCTAAGATGTCCTTTCCACCCAGGATTATTCTGGGCTTCTGTGATCCTGCTCTGTTGTATCCACACAGTTAGGATGCTAACTCAGCTAGATGAATTTCCTAGACATTGGGTGATTTGTACTGGACAGAAATTCTGCACCAAGCCAAAGAGTCCTCCTAATAAAAGGGAGGGTTTTTAATATAAACATTGAGAAAAATCATTGGTGTCAATGATGTGAAAACTTCTGTTTTATTTCTTCACAAAAAAACAGTGCCCCTTCCATACATCTAGTTTCTGTGTTAACTAGCTCCTACTCATTTGCTACTGTTGTAGTTCCAGAAGGTGAGCTGACAAGGTTGTCTCTTCCTGGTAAATGATGATCACTTCCCAACCTTCATGATGTGGGCTGTATCTCCATACTTGAAATGGAAAGAGCCCCGCTTTCCAAATTGATAGGCTGCTTCTCTAAACAGATTTTAAAGGAAATCTGCACTATCTTTCATAGTTTGAGTGAAAAAAAAACCCTATTAAGCAACTCCTCCAAAAAAAAGAAACAAACACAAGAGATTGTTTGGCCCTGGTCATAGTTGCTGGTATACATTGTCAGGCTTGCTGTGTCTACAGTTGAATAATTTTGAATTATAAATGCCCCTGTGCTTATTTCTTTTTCCTTCTCTCTCCCTGCTAGAATACAGAGATGCTATTTAGACCACTATTGGCAAGATCAGCTATGGCAGTTCTCTTTTCCAAGGTCTGAATCTTGTCTCCATCCAGTGCTGGCATGTCTTTCTGACTTGCAAAAAACCCTCTAAAATCTGCTTCTGTCGCTCTTACTTAATTGGCCATTATCCAAATATCATCAGGCTCCTAGTTTTGCCCAAATTATGTTTGTCTGGTCCTGCCACCAATAATCTGATCTAAACCGTCAGGTAATTTTGTCCACCTAAGCCTGTGAAAAGAACCCAGGATCTGGCTTTGGCTCCATTCCCACAGAGAATTTCCATTCCATGGCAGCTGGATGAGCCCATTAGTTTGCAAATCAAGGGAGGACTTTAAAGAGCGATATCTCTTCCTAAATACCTTGGAGATATTTGGGAAATAACTCTGGTGATTATTTTTGTGCTAGGAGAGATGAAATGTGAGTTAGATTAGGAGCAGTGCGCTTAGCATTTAGAACAGCCAGAACCTGGGGTCCCAATGCCAGAGCTGCAGCTTTAACCTGCTGTTAATTAATGTGCAAAAGTCACAGCTTAAGAAGTAACGCCTAGAGAAAAAGTTACTCCTGGAAAGAGCCTGCACAAATGCAGACGGCACTGCAGTCAAACACAGGGAAAGGAAATAAACGCTTGGAGGTAAGGGAGGAGTCCCTACATAGTGACCTGGTGTCCCATCAGCAGGCTGAGCAAGGCTGGGCCTGACCAGAAGGCTCTTTCCTCCTTCAGCTGCTCTGCAATGCACGCAGGAGCAAATTACTTTCTCTTGCTGAGCCCAAAAGTTTTCAAGACGTTTTTTTTGTTCTTTTTTCTCCCTTCCTGACAGACTGAAGAACTCGTTGGTACTGTAATGAAAGGCAGACTGCGTTCCCTGTCATGTCAAGAACGCTGCATCGGGAAAGTCGACATGATTTCATGGCTAATGATTCACTCGCTAATATCAATGTGGGCTGCAGTGAGGATAACCAAGTTGAGCTGTCTTAGATCAAATGATTCAATTAGGCCAGCTGTCCCTATTTGTCATGGCTCAACTCGCTTTCAAATTACCTTTCCAAAGTGTGTACGTGCCTTAGCATAGAACTTAACAGCTCAACTGTTTTACAAAAAGGGGATATTTAGCCACGGTGATAAGGGGGAAGGCAGATGTCCCTTTTCATCTGCACTGAATGTTTTTCCTGAGCAGGTACATTGTGCGTTTGCCAGGCTAAACCTTAAGCATTGACAGTGCTCTTCTGGATTTCAGGTTAATGAAAATAGGAAAGAAAAATCTAACAGAGGGTGCATGTGCACGTGAACAACTGGCACAGAAAGGGCTAAATGATTCATAGAAGCAAAATCTAAATGTATAGTACCTCAAATGCATCCCTTTGCTTAAACTGAAGTCAGTAGTAGCCAATTACCATGCTAACAAAGAGCTTTTCTGCATTGTATGGTTATCTTTGTTTAAGCTACTTATATGTGGAATCACTGAATAGTTTCAGTAGGAGGGGATCTTGAAGATCATCTGGTTCCAACCCCCCTGCCATGGGCAGGGACATCTCTCACCAAATGCCAGGGACATTTCCCACCATGTTGCCCAAAGCCCCATCCAGCTTGGCCTTGAACACTTCCAGGGATGAAACATCCACATGTTCTCTGGGCAACCTGTTCCAGTGCCTCACCACCTTCATAGTGACAGATTTGTTCCCAATGAAGAATTTTTTCCTTGAAGCTTTATGTAATCCTTTAATAAGATTCCAGCAGCATCTGAAAAATTCTCCCCTGCTGTCTCTAAGGCTTCTTTTGCACTATATATATTTATTTTGCGTGAGCTCTCTCTAGCAATTGTACCAGCTTGGAAAATACAGAAAAATAAGACCATTTCTCTCTGCTCTGAACTGAAGAGCTTTTAATTTTGTGATTGTGCTGCCAAGCAAAATATACTGTTGAATTTGAATAATGCTACATTAAGGACGTGTTTTCCATTTCTCTAAGAGGAACAGATAAACCTGGAACAAGCTGATCCCTGGTTCTGAAAATCTGTGAAGGTTTGGGTTTTACTATTTGTATCTTTCTCAGAAAATAGAAATGTAAAAAATGTGATTGAAATGCCACCATTTAGGAAATTAGGCTCTCTGTTTAGGGTTTTACATCTTCTGATGGATTATGTCGAACAGAGAGTGATCTGAGAAGTCCTGGTAGGGAGGCATCGGGCATGCAATGGATACAATATTTGGATGGTAATACAGAGAGGTGCAATAAATCAGTGATTGAATTGGTTACCCCACAACAGCTTTCCGTACTCTTTTATTCAGAGTCAGTGTTATGGACTACTGAGATCAGTGCCCTGATGAGTGAGGAGCTGCCAAAGTCTGCAGCTACGGTACTTGAAGATACTTCTGAAAACAAAGATATGTGGAATCATAATTTTCTTAACACCATGTTTTCTTTTCATTTTTCTCAGTGTTTTTGTTTTACAGAAAACCAAAGAAGTTTGCCAGCTTTAGACTACTGTGACTCAGCAGGATCTGGAGAGTGCAGGTGCAGTACTGCCCTTCTTCTTGTCCTAGCACAGACGTGCTTGTAATGCTTGTAATTAGGACCACAAGTATTAGAAAGCCAAATACTGCTCTGGTGCAGCTTTGCAAAATTTCTCTTGCTCATCCCCACAGTTGGTTGGCTTTTTTTTCAGTGGGACTGGGGGAATCAACACAGATCATACTCTGGAATCGAGGCTATTTCTGTCTTTTTAAAGTCACAAACTTAAGGTGATCAGCAGCAAGGAGAGCGTATAAGAACTCTCCTGTAGTCTCAGAACTGATTTGGAAAGTTCATGAAATGTTGAAGGTCTTAAATGCCCTAACTGGCCTTCTCCAGGAGCCAGGTTCTTCCCAAGGTCATCTGGTGACAGGACAAGGGGCAATGGGTGCAAGCTGGAACAGAGGAGGTTCCATATCAATATCAGAAGGAACTTCTTCCCAGGGAGGGTACTGGAGCACTGGAAGGGGCTGCCCAGTGTGGTTATGGAGTCTCCTTCTCTGGAGACATTCAAGACCCGCCTGGATGTGTTCCTGTGCAACGTGGTCTAGGTGATCTTGCTGTGGCAGGGGGATTGGACTGGATGATCTTTCAAGGTCCCTTCCTATTCCTAATGATTCTGTGATTCCATGTCTATGTGTGGGTGGAAATGTAACAAGCCTGACTCGTATGTACCCAGTGCTGAAGAGAGTCCAAGAAACAACCAAGCCCTATTAGTTGAATATAAAGTATTAGCTCTGCAGAAGTAGAATCTAGTTTGCCTGGTGCCTAAATTAATAAGCACAGGTAAACAGACTTACTAGCTTTATGCCTGGTATTTCTATTTGTTAATTAATTCATCTAACCCACAATGCCTTCCACAGCTTTGACTGCAAAAGGTGTCGCTATGGATGGGATGACTGTTGGGCTGAAGAAAGAAGGAAGATTGGTGTGGGGTTTAGTAGAAAAGCTTTTCAGGGGTCAGAAAAGCCAGCATGATTACAGACAGAAAACACGGCCTGACCACGCTGGCACATCAGGGTTTCCAGTCATTTCTGTCTGCTGTTTTCTTCTTTCTTCCTCCTGATATACAAATCTTGGCAAAGAGGCAGAACCCAAGGAAAGTGACATTTTTCTTCCAGAGATTTAAAATGCAAAGTGACTGCTATATACATTTCTGGCTATACTGAAAAATCCCCCCTGAGCTTTGCCTTGAAGTGTACCTTCCCGGGCTCATGTTTCATGCTCCCTCCATTTTCTCTTCCATTTGGCCCAAGCTCAGGGCAGGGGGGGGCACACATTTTCAGTCTACAGTCTCTGCTCACTTGGAATAATGTTTGTTTGCATGAGTAAACCAGTTAAAGTGGCTATCACTGAAGACATAGCTAGAAGATGAAACCAGTTGGGACTATTCCCATGTGAAGTGAGTCAGGCTGCTGAATCAGGCCCGTGTGTGAATTGTTGTGTGTCCCAAAGGTATTTTTCCTGTCTCGTTAGAAAAGAATCCCTGTTCTCCTAGGGCACCCAGCAACAAAAGCCTGGGAATGGAAAGTGTGGGGCGGATATCATGTCCTTGTAGCTTTCCTTCCCATCTTTCCGTCATTTTTTTTTGCATGTAGTGTGAGAAATAAGGAAAACGTCTGGTGAATTTTTTCATTCCAGGCTTTGGCTGGTGTGCTTGTTCCTTTCTGTTCTTGCCCAAATACGGGCAGTGTGGTTGTTTTGAAATCTAAGCATCCCATTGTGTCTACTTTTCTCTTAAAGACAACAAAGGACTGCAAGGTGTTAATGGTGTTCATCGTGCAGACTCTACCTTAGCTTCCCCTTCTACAACAAAGCAGAGATAAAGAGTGCAAATAAAGAAGAAATATGAAAACTGTAAAGATGTTTAATGTGTAAAAAGGACCAACTAATGTGTGTCAGCTCAGCCAGATGCCCAAGGCTAAATCTCTTGATGTGAGATGGTGATTCAGCTGTCAATGTGCCTGAGTAGACTTGTGATCATCATAATGATTGGCTAGAGAATTTATTTAGTGGGTTTTTTTGGGGAGCTGTTTGGTTTTGTTGGGTTGGGTTTTCTTTTTTTTTTTTTTATTGCCTTTCTTGAAAAAAAAATGGCCAGCAAACAGGAAAGGTCAGAGTTATTCAAATGAAGCAACAGTCCAATTTGGTGGAAATGCAGCAGGGCTCATTAATTCAATTCACATCTTTTGTGTCACTTTTCTAACATACCATACATCTGGAAAAATGCAGCGATTTGTGAAAGCCACAAAGTGCCTCTTCCCCCCAAAAAGGTTTTATTTACAGTACGTAATAAAACACGATGCAGTTTTTCATGGAGATGGGAGTCTGATAATTTGTCTAGATGTAATATGAGAGTATCAGTCTGTGAAATGAACAACATCAAAAGTAAACAAATGCTTGAGATGTGTCAACTAACAAAACAACAAGTTCCAGAGCACTCATTCAAGTCAAAATCAAAAGCTTGCACAGTTTTATCCCTTTAAAATCAGTGCCATCAGAGTGTCTCCTATTCTGATGTCGATTGTCATGGTTTAGGATGACTGAAACCTACTTACTCTAGGTAAAACTGCAGTCAGCTGAAATTACAGGTAATGATTAGAGAATTCAAATATCACCAGGTTTACAGATATCCCAAAGTATCAGCCCTTCTGTGTAAGAACAGGGACACTGAGTCAGCCCAAGCATGCTCACCTCCTTTCAGGTGAGGATCTTGTTGGCTGAGACTAAATGTTTGAGGAATGCATGTAAAACTGGGTAAGTGGTCAAACTGTATTTAACTCTTGGGATAGACTTCCCCTCATATTCTTTTTCATGCTTCAGATTAGCAAACTTGAGGTTAGCCTTTACTTGTGGAATATTTAGCATGTGTGTCAGAAGCTGGTGATTCAACCCCCACTCTTCCCCCTTAGCTTGTGCAGGTGCTCTCAGCCTTTAAAAGCAACTGTTTGTTGGAGTGTGAGTTTACAGACTGTCAGGAAGCAAATGACATTTGTGAAAAGCAGGTTTTTCTTCTCTGCTCACAAACTGGAGGCAAATGTGTTCAGGAAGTGGTCAAAGCTATGATTTATGATTGTGACATTGGGTGTGCGTGCAAAGACTTGCCCAGACAGCAGTTGCGGTTGAGTCCAACTTGATTTTTAAATTAAAAATAAAATAAAAAAGAAGCTTTATTCTTTGAAAATAACTCTCCTTGCAACAAGCAGCTTCACCTCACAGTGAGCTTCTCTGCTTTGCAGTCATGCTGGCCTGTTTCAGACTACATTAAGTAGTACCCCATACTGCTGTGTGAGAAAGGATCCCTCCTCTGAGCCCCAAGGGAAGTTGTATCAGGGACTGCCTGTCCCAAATGGGGAGAACCTGATTTTGAGGTGGATAAAATGATGTACAAATAAAGTACCTTCAGCTGGTGTTGCAAAGTCGATTCCAGTTCAGTTTTATACAATCAGTTTAGCACAACCAGTGTAAATGCATTGCCCTAGTATGTGGTCTCTGGCATGTGGCACTTGGCTCACAGCATTGAAAACCAGTTAAAGAAGGAGCAAGTTAACTGAGTCTCAATTAGCTTTATCAGTAAAGCTTTTGTATAGCTAAAGTAGAATGTTTCTGCTTCAAAAAAAGAAAGTTTGGGTAGGAGAGAAGGTAAAAAATAGGATTTTTTTCTTGTGAAAAGTGCAAGCAGGGCCATGCGTTGATGACACAGACCATCCCCTGACTGTTCACTACACTCTAGGTCCCCCTTGGGAGCTCAAGACAGCCCAAGCAGCGAATGCCTTGACTGCAAGGGGTTAACAGCCAATTTATGTAAAGTCTTAGTATTCTGCAAAATGAAATGTGCATGTGAAATGAAAAAAAAAAGGAAAAGATTGTATTTGTCAGCTGTGCTACCATATGTTGCTCTGGCGGAAGCGCAGCAAAATGGTGACAATTTCTATTTTATTGAATGAGGATCTGTGTTGATTTCCATTATTTGAGAGCATCTCTGTACAAACAGAGGTATCTTCATTATCACACGAAACTGTGCTCACCAGTAACCTAGAATATCCATGACTACAGGGTGACCTGGGATTGCAGTCTCCTTGAAAATAAAATATCAGAGAATCAGTTCAATCCATCTGCATATTTTAATGGATTTAGCCCTTGGAGGGCATGGGGGAATAGTCTTGTGAAAAGATAAGTGGCAGATACAGGAAATACAGACAAATTTGAAGCTCTTTAAAATCTGAGGAGAAGTTATCTCATCAGCATGATTAAAACAAGTGTGTGTAAAGGCTTTGGTGGTTGTGGACTCCTCTCAGCCATCTGGTCATGCTGGGAGGCAGGGCTTCATGGTTTGGGCAAAATGCTGCACAGACATAACTGAATTTCTCGTGGACATAGGCTGATGCATTTGCTTGGCACTGCTGTGTCATAGGAGCTTATTGGGATTTTACAGGGTGGGGGGTATCCGCATCGTCCCTTTTCAATGCTATAGAGGAGTCCCTGAAGATGCTGCTTTTGTTATTCTAGGATCACAGCTTTCTCTCAAGATTTTTCTCAGCTTGCCAGGACCCTGACATGTGAGCTGCAGGGAGCTGGGTGCTAAGTGTCACTGAGCATCCGGGGCTCTTCTTGACTCTGTGTGCCCTGCGGGAACACAGCGTCTCTCTGGGCCATATGTCGATTGTGAGGCATGAGAAAACAGTTCCGTGGGGCACCAGAAATGCTGCTCATTTGCTTTCTGGACAGCAAAAGTTAAGCTTTTGTCGCCTCTTCTGTTTAATGTTACTCAGCATCCCTTGAGGGTCTCTTCTTCCAGTGACCACAGAAGTTTTCTATTCATGTCAACGCTGCCTCTGAAGTGGCACCACCCTTTTCTGGACAATGACACCGTAGGGCACTGCAGGCAGGTTCTGGGCCGCAGAGTCGCTCATTGTGCTCAATACGAGTGTGTGACACCAAGGTGAGCTCTGCAGCTACTGAAGAACCACACAGAAAAGAAAACCTTGGTTTCTTACGGTGATGTTACTTGGTGTCTCCTGGGACACCCTGGCTTCATTAGTGGCTGAAATGTCTATTTTTGACAGCTGCTAAGAAGCCTCATGAGACAGTGACTATGATTTGCTTCCAGCAGGCTTGACCCAGAAGGTGGCACACACATGGTACTTGTCATTGCAGTAACAGGAAGCCTCAACTTGCAAGGGTTAAGTTTTTTTATTTCCTAAATCTGACTGTTTCGTTCGGGGGTCTCTCTATAGTCACTTGATCATCCTTCATTGCAAATGGTATTTTTTCACACCACAGAATACACACTTTGTCCTTTACATCACCTCTCTTAGAACATGTTTGATTTTGGATGTTTCTTCTGAGCATTATGGGCTTGGAAGAGAGAAATGAGGACAAATCCCCTACTGTTAAAGTGAATGATATTTTCTCAGTGTTTCTGTCCTAGTTTCTTTTCCAGACTTGCTATTTACTTTCTGATTGCTTGTGTACATCAACAGGTACTCTAAGAAGTCTGTGTAAAGCTTTAGTTTTTTGGGAAAATAACTACTCTGTCCTGGAATGGAACCATCACAAAATCACTAAATGTGGAATTTTGCAGTACTAGTTTGCAAGGCAGTAGTTTCCCAGAACATTTATAAAGTGAGTGTGATGGCTTTGTTTTTAAATAATGTTCTTAGATCCTAAAGTGAAACTTAGGCCAATAGCTAATCTTTCATGGAACTAACCAAGCTGATATGTAAACTTAGATACCCTCTTAAGCTAAGAATATTAACTTGAAAAATTTTAGTATCTAGATTTTCCTTTGGGGAGGTGGTACAGGTCTGAGATCATCCTACAGAACATGTCTTGCTGTGGTCTCCCCATCCATCTCCATGCAGGCACTACTGATTGCAAGTCTGTATCGTAACTGCTGACTACGGAGCAGAATAAATTGTTTTATTTCAGATATATGTTGTACTGCAAATTGACTGTCTTTTGCATACATCTCTCCTTGTAAGTGTAAACATATTAAAACTTAAGCTTGAAAGTATGACAGCATATGTTTAGACATAACTTCCAATAATCTATTTAAATGTCTTATGATGAGTAAAACTTGAACAGCACATCTTTAAATTAAGTCAGATTGCTAAATCAGGAGAAATCATTAGTTTGGTGTCTGGAAAGGAAGTGGCAAAAATTGCCTATTTTGGAGAGCTGTACCCTGTCCAGGAGACTGGACTAATTCTACTTCAGTGAATCAGGCATTGTTGAGGTTCTTGAATAATCAAATGGAAGCTAAAAAGCTATTTGGGAGCTGAAAATCTAATAAATTAGTTTTAGGGAATATTATCTTTTACCCTTCTTTCATGTGATTTTTAAAAATAGTTTTGAGGGTCTAAAAGCTGTTACTTCTTCTGTCTTAAAGGAATTTCCAACTACAGACAACCAAGCCTTTCTATTAAAAAAAATCAGTCATTTTGAAATGCAAGGCAGTATTGATATTTTTGCCTAATGTATTTGAAATAATCTTTTACTACTGTAAGGCTGCAATATTAATGTTCTGCATTGTTAATTGAGTTTTGATATCCACCCAAAAGCAGTCTGGCACAAATGTGAGTAAAGACACAATCTAGTAAATAGGAAAGGGAGTTTGACATAGTGTTTCATAATAAAATAAAAATAAGGAGAATACGTGTACATTAAACAATATAATTGCTTTCACCATGAATACTATATTGTTCTGAAAATGAAGTTCAAGTTTTTTGTAAAAGCCAGCTTAGAGCATATTTATTTGCAGCTAATGGGTGCCAAGTGGTGAATCGAGATTTAAAAAAAGACATTGAAGGAAGCAGCTCCTGTTTAGAGTTCCCTTATTTTGTGTGTGAAGTTCCTGAGGAGCACCAGGTTTGTGTGAACATCTGTGGCATTATGGAAGGAAGTATCTGGTCCAGGGCTGATGTGTCATCCCTCCCTGTCATCATGTGCTTAGGAGAAGATATGATTTTCTCATTTCCATCATTAGCTGGTAAGCTGGTGGTCCAGGCACTGGTTTGGAGAATGGAGACCTCCTTAGGATCCATTTTTCCAGTCTGAAAACACACCATGTCATTTAATTCAGATATTTTTGGGGAGCTGCTTGGAAGCGGTAAAAACAAAGATCCTTTATCCTGGGTTAAAGGAATTTTGTTAACATTACAAAGCAGAATTTCAAATGTTGAAATGAAAGCTGTTGGGCAAGCTGTGGCACTGTCAAGGGCGGGTATTAATAAGATATCTCTCATTATATGAACAGCTTTTTGGGCTTCATCCCATGCCCATTCCTGTGGTGAAATTTGATGCTTAAGTGGCATGGGTTCTAAAGTAGCAAGGTGGTATTTGAATTAATCCATTATAAAATAATCTCAGGAGAATTAAGAAAAACTTTTAAACTAAACGTTGTGTATACTGCAAAGAATAACAGGAATTGTAATTTGCATATCCAGACTCACACTGGAAGATATTGACAAAATTTTCTCTTTGAAGTATGCTATTGATATATGATTGTACCTAAAGAAAATGGTGGCACGTAAATACGATTGTAAGGCAAGCACAAATAAAAACATTGCTTGATGCACTTTACTGCAAACATAGTGGCTAAACCTTACTACAAGTAAGATCTAAAAGAAAATTATAATGTCTTGGGGTAAATGAGGAAAAGTAGTGGAGGTATATAAATCATATCTGGTAAGAGAAGGGACACCTGGATTTGTTCTAGATGTGTCTAGTCCCAGCTTGGACCCTAGTCTTATCTCTAGTTGAATCATGTCTGGAAAGATGATTCAAATAGAGGACCTGAGTCCAGAGATGTCATTGCAAAGGTTGTCTAAGGCAAACAGTCACTAACAGATTCCTATTCTGGAAATCAGCTCTAATTTTATTTCGTACCTTAGAAATGGTATTTCCCAAGCTTAATAATTCATACAAAAAGAATCAGTGGGTTTTCTGGACTATATGGTGTTTTGGACTACAGTCAGAACTTTGTGAATATCTTCTGCTCTAGAACAAAAGAAAGCAAATACTGAGTGATCTGACCAAATTGCACGTGTAGATGAGGCAGAGATTTAGTAGTTTTCTCTCTGCTGCTCTAGCTGGGGACCAACGGACCCGAGGAGATATCCATATGGCATCTCTATGGAAACTGAGGATGGCAGAATCAGTGCATCACTCTATTCACTACTCCTAGTCTGTAACATTTATTTTCTTTCAGGAATCCACCCTAAAATGTTGAGTGATTGCTGTGACTCACTGAGTCAGAATGAGTTTGGGTAATCTTATGCAACGGACGATGGAATAATTGAAAGATGAGCCTGAGAGATGCATGCAGAGACCAGCTAGTTCCAGGGGTTATGCTGAGGCAGGATCCAGTGCAGCTTGGCAAACTCATCTATACAGGTGGCATATCCAAGTGTGAGACAGCCTTTCTTGGGCACAATAGGGCTGCTAAAAAGACAGAGAAGAGCAATTACAATAGAAACTTGCTGGAAACTCACTAGGGCCACCAAAAGACTATCTTCAAGGAGACAGTCTCCACAGAAAGCTGCTGTGAAGGCCTCTTAGATCATTAGATTAGGTAGGGATAAGTAGTCCTGTTTGCTGAAGTTATTTTGGGAAGGTTTCTCCTTGCCCCTATGAAATGTCTTTCCTTCTGTTACAACGTGTATATAGTTCAGCACTTGTTTGTGTAATTCCCTGTACATATTTAGCCCATAGTGTTTTATGTTAGACTTTAGAATAAACTTGTTTTGTCATTTTCTGCTCACCTTCTGTCTGCTATTTATAACTATATGCAACAGTAATTAAGGAGGGAACGAAGCAGCCTAATGTGCTTGCCCTTGAAACAGTCCTGGGTGACGTAAGGAGGAATGCGAGAACTCAGAGCGAGGGCAAAAATAAGAAGATTGCTGACAGATTTTAATCGTGGATTTCCTCCTCAAGTGATACTGAATTATTTGGTTACTCTTTAAAAATGTAAGGTATGAAGGGATAAAGCCTGGTGTACTGCGTGCTGTTTCCTATCAAAGAAGTTACAGTTCCTTTCTTGAGCTGGGTAACATTTGATTGTTTTAAAACAGAATGTACAAATAATTTATGGGAAAATGCGCTAGTGTTTTATAATGAGAAAAGTATTGCAAGCTGTAATGACAAGAAAATTCTACCTGAGAATTTCATCCATCTGACCTCAAAATCCCAGGAGAGGAGTGCACGAAGGCAATGTGCGTGCCTATTGTAGTAAAACAATCACACCCCTGCTGCATGCCAGGGGTTTTTGGTAAAATCCACCTTCACAGGGTGATTAGGTTACACTGGAGTTGCTATTACATAAAAATCTCTGGTTCAAATGTCTTTTAAGATTGCTCTAGTCAGTTCAGGTTCTTTACCACACCCAGTGCCACCGTACCTGCGATTTCCCCTGGAGCATTAAATAAAATGAGCAGAGTCTGTCACATGTGGTTTGTTCTCCTGGTATAAATGCAAGGTTAGGTCAAACCCTTCTTCTACTTTCATAGTTAGATATGGTCCATAAAGAGGAGCTAATATACAGGTTTTTGGCTGTTCTTTGTCTTGTATGTTTTTGGGTTTTTTTGTTCCCAGTCTGATACCTGAATTGAAGTGCTGAATTGCAAATATCTGACATT
Organism: Upupa epops; assembly: GCA_013397515.1. Taxonomy (NCBI): domain Eukaryota; kingdom Metazoa; phylum Chordata; class Aves; order Bucerotiformes; family Upupidae; genus Upupa; species Upupa epops. The sequence continues at coordinate 36,297 of VZRI01001974.1, forward strand.
CAAAGAGTTGCTTTGAATCACGACATTGATTAAATATGCATGTGACCTGGAGAATCAAAACTTCTAAGGACATGCCAGATGCAAAATTGGTTTCTTTATTAAAACATTCCCTTATTGAGGTAATAAAAGTTAAGCTTGAACATCTCGGGGGCAAAGGACATTATTGTAGAGACCATGTGTTCTGGGTTAGACTTAAACCAAGGAAAGTTAAGACTTAGTCTGGTCCTGAGGGAGCTTCAAGACCCATATGAGTCTGGAAGTGAGTCATGTGTGTAGGTAGGTAGCAGAGAGTTGCTGCTCAGTTTGGTGACTTTTCCTCACTGTGTACTGCTCATGGCTGGCAGTTGGAAATCACAATATTTTTGAGTGTCAGGGTCTACGCCATATCAGCTGTCATTATTGGCTAATGATAATATTTGATAATCATGTTATAGATTTTGACAATCTTTAACTGTTGGCTTTGTTATGGAAACATAACTACTACTCCAGCCAACTGATGTGTGAATGTGCCCAGTAACTTCTCACTTTATCATTCGCTCGAGTTCAGACTCTATCTCCTCGAACTAACAGAGCAAGCATTTTGATGGCACACTGAAATCTCTGCAACTGTGGTAAGTTATATTCTTAGAGGCTCCCAGATTGCTAACTGCCTCATCAGATTCTGTAAGAATAGCTTTTGAACACTGGTTTGTAGCCAGTTATACCATGTCCTTTCATCTTATCCCTTTCAACAGATCGCTTGTGCCAGGATAAGCTCGTACTTTCGATGCCCTGTCTACTTTTTGTGATCCCATCATGAGGAAAACTTAGCTTTTGCTTTTAGTGCTCGGAGGTCAATCTTGATTTTGCATGTGCTTAGAATGATGATAATGTATTTAGCTCCAGTATCTATTTTGAAATTTTCTTTGACTGGTTATTTCCATTTTCACAAAGCCAATCTGTTATAGAATCTTGCTTTGATCAACAGACCCAACAAAGACCTCTGTTTTGGTATCAACATCATCCGAGCTTTGCCTTGTTGTGGTGCACTCATGAATATGTTTCCTTTTTATGTGTCTTTGCAACTTGTGCTGAGATTGACACACTTTGGCAAAATTGTATTGGAGATATGAGACAGCCCCCCCCCTTACTCTGCATGCTTTTGTGTCTTGTTATGATTGCCTCCATATGGTGAACAAAGAACTTGAAACTCAGCCCAGTAATGTATAGTACTGGCTACCTAAATGTGTTCAGCCTAGTTAGATCAAAACTTATGGAGACTCAGTGATACTGCTGCACTGGAGGTTATTTTAGTCAAGCTAGGAGGTAGTGTCCAAGAGAGAGCTACTGAGATCTCAGGCAATGGTTTGACACATCAGTCATCAGGTTCTTTGGCATTTACTGCCCTTGAATGACACCTCTGCTACCCTAAGAAAAACATGATTGCTCTTGGAAGGTTAAATAAGCAAGAGGAGACCAGGAATCCAAGAAGTTAAGCAGACAGGTTAGGGGGATAGTTTGGTAAAGCAATAAGAGATTTTCAGTTGGGTCCTCATGCTTGATTCTGATTTCATTAGCACAGATAGGTAAGTCTGCCATGACTGGTCATTAGCTATTACCATTGAATGGCTTTGTGCTCATATTGGGCATGCACTGCGGTCTGAGTGTAGAAGAGTCTATAGCATCTTTCCCTCTTGTATTCTCTGAATCTTGAGCCTCTTCTATTGAAACAATGAAATGCCTACACCGAAACAAGCTCACTGCAGTTCAAAAAATACAATTAAGTATTTTGCCCAAAGCTGAAGTTTAGTGAAAACTTTGCAAAAGTATGTGTCTAATTATTTTTGATGGAAAAGATGAACCCAAATTACAACGGGTTTGGATTACAAATGTTACAGCAGTTTGCTTGGGCCAAAGAGCACAGTCACAAAATTAACAGGAAAATAGCTGTAAAAGAAAGTGAAGTTGCTTAATTAGGTTTCATTACACAACAGAAGTTATAAGCTAAAGGATATGTCTAACCTCTCGTGTGGGATGGGGTATGAAGCCAAATGGAGGACCTCTGACATTTTCTGATATGCTGAAAGCTGTAGGAGTGAATAATGCTGTTACAGGCACTGCGTGTAACAATGAACAACAGGTACTGATGAGGGAAAAGGAAATGTAAACTTCCCTGACTACTTACTAAGTTTGATTGAATAGTAATCAAGAAACTTTCTAGTTAAATCATGCCAATGGCTTACACAGAAGTGATCGTGTCAACACGTGGCAAAACTCAGCTGCTCAGTTTTTTGTAGTGTTGCTGTATGACCTTTTTTTGGCCTGGGATGCCTGTTTTGTGGGGGTAATAAATGATTATGGGTCGGGGTCTTTATTTTTGTACTGGCCTGTGAGACATTTTGTATGGTTTCTCTCCAGAAGTCACGTAGCACACGACAGACTGGAGACTTTGGTGTTGTTTTCTCAAATGCCCTAAGCCAAGAAGTCCTACACCAAATGAGAAGTTACATCCTCCGTGACAAAACTCATCTGAACACCTTCCGAACCGAAAGATGGTCTCACTGAAGGCCATCTGTTCACTGGTGGTCAGCATATCAAAAAGAAAAATTAAAGTTTTGCCTACTGTAATGGGCTTGTTATTCCTATAGAGTGGGGCATCTCAAATAAATAAATGAGACACTAAGACCTATTTTGTTCCTCAGTGGCTTAGTGCTCTGCAAAATGTATTTTCTGTATTTGAGCTTTTGCTTTATCGGTGGGTTCCTCTTCAAGGACAACTTTTGATATCGTCAGACAATAGGCCAGAATGTTATCAGACAGTACTAAATCCAACTGTATTTGATAATGCTGTGATTTCCCCAGTCTTTTTGAATGCTAACCTTGGAGTATGCTGCAGGAATACTTGGACACCTTGACATGAGTTCTATCTCTACTCCTTTCCACAAGGCTTGGGTTTCATGGTTCTTGATTGCAAATGTCTGTTCTATTGCCCTAAATGTAAATGTGAAATATCAGCCTTTTTTTTTATAGCAGTTGGATAGACGCTCTTCCCTTGGTAAAGCACAGGCATTGCAGAATTCTCTAGGGATTACAGGTGGCTTTGATGCCTTTTCCTACTGCCATGCAGTAAATCAAAAGCAGCTAAAGCGAAGATTTCATTTAAATACAATACAAGTGGTAATCATTGTCAATTAAATGCAGTTATTAAAACCTGCTGTCTAAATCCTTTATACTTACATTGTAAATAACATATCTATGCCAGGCTCTGTCTGTCACAGAAATGGATGCTAGCATTCATGAAATGTAGGATACATGTTCTATTAAATCTACGCTAATAATGTATCGTATCATGAAACAGCCAGGGCAGTGGGTTTGTTGGAAAGGAACAGCAAATTGTTCCTTCTATCCCCATGTGCGTGGCATTAAATCTGCCCTTTGTATTTTGTGCTTCTCACACGCATAAATGAAAAGGATTTCTGTGCATCTGACCAACGCATAAACCGCAGGGAGATGTTTTTAATAGGATTCATTGTGATTAGGAGCTGTGGAATAGCCCCATAGTCATAGCAATGTTAGAATGCCACAACTACTTGATAGGAGACGTTTCAATCTGTCATCATCTTGTGTGCCCTGACCCCGATAATACACCCTGTTCAACCTGAGGCACAAACAGAAGTGGTGAGGTAGGGATGCAATTTTTAAATTTATTTTTACTTCCTTTTTTCCTTTGAGCACAGCACCAGCGACAGCCTTTACAGGTTCCCGAGACAAGAGAAAGCTTTTTTTCTTCCCTCTGTTGTTCAGTCCTTATCTAACCATTTACAACAAGATTTTCTTTCCCCAGCCACAATAAACAAGTGGAAAGGGGGAGGAAAAAAAAAATCCTTCCTTAGGTAACCTCAGAACAGAAGAACTTTGTGCATTATGCAGCTCAGGCCATGCCAAAATGCAATTTGGAGGGTGTCCAGCACTTCATTGGAAAGTAATGGTTTTCACTGAACTGAGTTATGACCAGCTGTTTACAGACAGTCTGTGACATACTGATAGAGCAGAACACCGTATGTTGCTTTCCAAATCAAATGATACAAGAAGTGTGACAGAGTGGAGAAACATCTGTCATTAGCAATTTTCAGCACGCTTCACTAATTCTGGACAAAATACGAGTAATGAACTTACCGCAGGAAACTTCAAATACTACCACTGCTGAAACAAGGATATAAACAGCCAGTACTCCTAATGGCGTCTAATTTAATTCATTTGCCGTAAGAAACAAACAAAGTGGGTTATTTGTTTTTGATCATGGGGTAGTAAATAGTAATGCTGATCACAAACATTCATTTTAATCAAAGAGAAAAGAATCGCAGAACTCAACTTTCCCGAAGTTCAGACAGAAGGTAATTATACTCTGCTTTTTTTTTGGCTTGGTCTTTTTAATATCAATGATTTGAGTGCATGGTTTTGGTTGGTTTTGGGTTTTCTAACAAGGTTGTCTTAGAGAGGCCAAGGAGGACTTGTTATGGCACTGCATCCTTCTTTGCCTTTGTACTCTCCCTTGCATCTCCCCCCACTGCTTCTTTCTCCTGAATCTTTAAAGAGCAAAACTGTAAGTTCTCTGCAGAGTGGGCATGAAACAAGGGCAAAAGCAGCCCAATGGCTTTTACTCCATTTTCCTGCATTGTGGCACCCCTGCTGCTGCTCGAGATCTCATCTTTCTAGACACAGTTTTCTAAAAGCTGCCCTGTAATATGATGTGGCCCCTATACAGTGTTTTCTGGTTAAATTCTCCATTTTCATCATATCTGGAGCTCAACCACCGTAATTTTCTGATGGTTTTCACTTTCTGTCTTTCAAATCAACAGAGTTGCTCTGCCATTCGCATCCAGGGGCTTTAGTTTCCCCCTTACCGCTGATAACACAGCAAATTCCAGAAACTGTGAGGATTAAGCGGTAGCCCGCAGGGGACAAGGGGAGAAAATGAATGGACAGGTTGTTACTCTTTATATGAACTTTCAACTAATGTTCACACAAAGCTATAATATGAAATGCAGAGGATAGATTTAGTCCAATCCATTGGTGTCCCACCTATGGGACTTCCTTTGGAACGGATCCCAGACCAGGAGAGTGAAAGCCATTCTGAGCTGATGACTGTAAAATGAGTGTAGGAGCTCTTTGAGTAGCTGCGTAATTGCAAAATTATTCATGATAAAAAAGCACTAATCTGGAATTCCCAGCTTCTTATAGAATATCCTGAGGTGCCGCAGGCAAATGGTGTAACTTTCTAATGACTTGGATGAACCAAACTCATCCAAGCACAACGTGTTGAGGAGAAACTATATGGATTTATTTTTTTTTCAAGGTGGGAGATTACAATAGGAATATTTTTCTCCCACTATAACACAGAAAAAGAAATCTACGTAAGGCAAAACTTTCCAACCACAAATGTGCCATTTCTCTACTTCTTAGGCACATCCACGTAGGAGAGCAAAACAAAGGGAGGATATAGGTACCACCGACACCCGCCGTCACGTTTGTGATCCAGATAATAAAGTAAGCAGACCCAAGTGATTCGCTAACACTAACGCTATTCTTTACATAAACAGTAAATGTTTAGATTTTCCTGTTCACTGACTAACAGCACACATATCATAAACACTAAGCTGTTATAGTACGTTTCGTGTGTTGATTCACTTTAACAGTTGTTAGTGTGAAGACAGGAAAAGAAAAGTGGGTGTAATGAGACCATGTGCAGTATGCTGTGAAAACAGAGGCCCTTATTTGGCATAATGGGTTGCACCATAAGGGCCATAAAATTGTGCATGTGTTAGTATCATTTTAATTATTACGGGTGCCACATGTTAAGCAGAATAGCGGAACTACTAAAACAGCTTCAAAATCCTTACTGCTGATCACTGCATTTAATTACAAATAGGAACATTTGGAGATAGGTCACCATAAAACCCTTCTGTTGTCAAATGAGCTCAAATCTGATTTTTGTAATTATGTTTTTATACCACGGATCCTGTTGAATAACTATAGGGAATAAAATTTTAATAAGTACTGATTAAATGCAGGTACATCTTGCTTCCTAAGAATATTTATGAATGTTCTTTGCCACTTACATCAAAGTACCATCACTGCTTCTGTTTTGGTCAGTGGTGATCGCTCAACCTTAATGCAAATAAGCTGAATAACTTTCTGTGCCCTGAAAGATTGTTTTTTTTCAGTGAAGCATAAAAGCACTGGATTTCAATTATTCATTCTCTTTGCTGGAGCTGTGTACAGTACTCGATTCCTCCCGTAGCAAGGCACTTTGTTATAACAGTACATGTCACATGCAGTAGAATAAAATAATTTAACTTCCTGAAGCAGCACTTTGGTGTAAGGAATAACAAACCCTATTGCTCTGTACCCTCTCGTAATAACAAGTTCCTGGTTTTAAATTCGTACTGTTGTTTGTTCCCATCAATACAAAACTTGTAAATATATCAAATTCCCAGTTTAAGAGTTAAGGAATCGCTGGAGTATTAAGAGGCACTAAAAATGGTAATTTTTTTGATTTAGATAAGTAAACTTTCATTTTATGCAGAGATGGGCTATAAAGTTCTCTAAATAGATATTTATCTTTGAAGGAAAGAAAAAAATTAAAGAGGCATTCAGTGATACAAGTAGCAATTAAATGAATATATAAAATTTATCATTGGTTGCAGGCTGGATTTCAAGTTGTACTGAGGGCAGCAGCTCTGTATTTGGCTGTATTGTTCAAACAAGGTTCAGGTCAGAATACACATGCGTGCATTGCTAACTCACATTTTTTTGTGCACCCTTCTTTTTTTATAGGTCATGGAAACCTGGAGCAGGCCTGACCTTGAGATTTTTCCCATTTTAAGTATTGTCATCAAATTGAAATATCTAAGGGGGAAGACTGTTTCGCCAGCCATTCATATTGGACACCCAGCTCAGAACATGTTCAGAGCTACTGCACATGGATTGAGATCATCACCTGAAATAAATAAAGAGGCTCCTGGGAAAAGAATGATTCAATCTGTAAGGTGATCAGTGGAAGAGAAGGACTTTGCTAGTCATGGTGCTGACTGACTGCTCTGCATCATTTATAGCTGCACACTCTGAACTCTCTATCTACAGTCTAGGCATCTGTGTCCTGCCTCACAAGAAAAAAGGGAAATTCTTCTTGAGTTTTGCAACCTTTTCCAAAGTCTGACTGAGTGAGCACTTACTGAAGACCTCAAGATGCTCTAAGTGCCAGGTAAACGGTCCAGAAGTTTAGTCTATGTGTCTAATGAAATTGTCTCTCACTAATGTGAAACCCTCATCTGACAGTGTCACCCTCCTTCTAAACATGGGCTTGGCTTCAGTACTTCCACTGTAACTGAGTCCCATGTAGCTCTGGTTGTGATCCTATTTCACGCTGTAAGGCATGCTTAGTGTTGGATGGAATTACAGGGGAAAAATAATAATAAAGGAGTGTGAAGAACATTCAGCTGATTAACTATCTGGTACAGAAGGAGAACAAGCAAAATGAAAGGAGCGTTTTATCTGTGGGGTTTGTTCTGGATTAATTCAATGAATTGGTCTTGCTCCGCAATTGCAAGACAAGTATCTTATTACTAAGAGAATGAAGACAGGGATATTAATATAAACAGTGGATGTTAGCAAATGGTGAGTTGTTATCTTACACAGTACCTTCTACACCAGTAATATCTGTGCTGAGCTGGTTTTTTTGGCCCAATCTCTCCAGGGAAGAAAGCAAATCAAATCAAGGAATTAGACACAAGTAACTTCAAGAAAGTTGCTGAAATGTACAGATACTAAAGCAGAAACATTTGTGGCAGCTTCATTTTCACCTTCCAGCCTGTGATGACTGTAAGAGTAAAGTGAATATAGATGAGAGCAGTTTTGCTACATGGAGTTTACTGCATTGTAATGATATGAGAACAAAATAGACCAATCAAATGGTTAAGGATCTTCTAGATACTGGTCAAAAAGTACTTTTAATTAATGGCCCTCTTGCTGGGTCATCCAATTATTAGGTGTGATCTGACTTGTTAGTACCTTTTGTGAGGCATGTTGTGCTGCGCTAAAAGTATAAGCTTTTAATTTTAGACCCTATCAACTAATATACTTTAGACTCGAGATGTGACCTGGCGCCTTCAGGAGTTCTGTGTTGCCCTGTTTTGGACCTGTGCTTACACCTCAATATCCTTCATGTATTGAGGTGCCCAAAACACAGTATTCAAGCTGAGGCCTCACTAGTGCTGAGTACAGGGGGACAATCAGTTCTCTAGTCCTGTTGGACACATTATTTCTGATACAAGCCAGGATGCTGTTGGTCTTGGCCACATGGGCACAATGCTGGCTCAAGACCAGCCAGCTGCCAGCTAGCAACTCTAGGTCCTTTTCCTCCAAGCAGTTCTCCAGCCACTCTTCCCCAAGCCTCTAGTGTTGCATGAAATTGTCATAATTGAAGTGTAGGACCTGACACTTGGTCTTATTAAACATCATACAGCTGACCTTGGCCCACTGAACCAGCCTGTCCAGGTCCTCATGCAGCGCTTTCCTACCCTCGAGCAGATTCACACACCTGCCCAGTTTGGTGCCATCTGCAAAGTCCTGTTCCATCAGCTTAGGTCTGGTACTTTGTGAACATAGAGTGCACATATCATAGAATCACAGTGACCGACTCAGATTGCTCCTCAGGGCATTTTGATGTTAATCCCCACCTTGGTGTCTGACTCCACTTTGATGATCTCCTGTTTGAGACCTCAGGGATGTAGTTGTCCCTCCTCTCCCTCATCTCCTGCAGCTTATGGAGATGCTTCACATGGGTCCCCTCTGGATGTGCTTCATCAGGTGGGTCACATACCCCACGACCTTGGACAGCTTCTTGCTGGGGGTGATGGTGATCTCTATGCACACCTTCTTGCTCGTGTGGAAGTCATTGTCCAGGTGCATGTAGTAATTCTTGATGATCACTCACGCCTCCTTCTTCACTGTTTTCACCTGAATGCAGCTGATGACTATTGAGCTTAAGAGTCCACCCAGCAACAGACCAGTGATCTTGGTTCAGTTTTTAGATTAAGGGAAAAACTGACACTGATTTTTATTTTGTGCCTTTTTTTTGGTGATAAATTGAAGAAATCTCTAACTAGTTTTTTTATCTGTTCCCTGCACAGATTCCTCATCCTTCTAAGCCAAACAATGCCCTAAGGAAAACTATCACTCTACTTCCATGAGATGTTTCTTCTTAGTATGCAGAAGTGTTGCCTGTATAATTTTATGTGGAATCTTTCTGTTCCCCTCAATCTTATTATGATTGATTTGGCTGAGCTGTCTGCAAACATCAGATTCTCTGCTGGTCCAGTTCTCTGTTTTTTGCTTTGTGATGAAAGTCTATCAATCACTTCATTAAAGATATTTAAGAATTTCCCTTCATCTGAAAGCCCAGCTTATGTGACTCACAGCCCTTCCCCACTTGTTACGTGATGAAGAAGAAATCCTTTATTTTCCTTAGGAGGCTACAGAAGTGTATCACAGTGCTCAGTGAACACAGAACACCCGAGTGACCCTTTATAAAGCCCATGAGCAGAAGCAGACGTGGGAACTGGAGTGTGATGTGCCAAAAGGAAAAGATTACTATTTGTAATATGGTAGAACCTAAAAAAAAACACCATAAGATTTAAATTCCAACTGGAATGATCAAAGGGATAGAGAAGTGCTCTCCTCACTCAGAATTCATGCTATTTAATTTGAAAAAAAAAGAAGCCAAAAGGAGGGGAGAGGCTTTTCGTTCCCAATGCAATGGCAATAAACAGAATAATCTTACACCTTCACTATTCCCAGGTTATTTGTACTGATTTTATTACGGGTAGATGTGGAATTTTTAGGAGCAACTTGTCAACCCTCACCCCTCTCTGCTCCCATTTTACATACCTGTTATTCCAGGAAGTGTCAGTGGTGTTTCTCAGTCTATTCTTTCTATATTGTTCATTTCTTTAGTTATATGTATTGTGGAAAAGATGGATAAATTGTTGGAATAGGTAAATAGTGAGCTGAAGCAGCTGAAAATGGGATAACCCAGGAGGATAATTCATGTACTGGAACAGGAGCAGATGTCAAAAGAGACAGCTTGTCTGGTTTGTTTGGATGATGATTCTCGAGCATGTATTGACAGAGCAAGATTGTCAGACAGCCTGTTTGTGAAGTTCAGTGTTGCTTGTCTTAATCGTTCTTTAGGGGAGGTGACATTTTGTTGCAGGCAATTGTAGAGCAAATTTTTTGTGCGTTGCTCAAAGTGAGGAAAAACTGTCCAACCAAGTTCACGTTATTAATATCCAACATCCAGCAACTATGGCTGCTGGTTCTACTTCTTAAAAGTGAACTGGTTGGGCTGCCCCATCTGCATGCTGTGTGCAGAGCTGTTCTGTTCACTTCCTCTGGTATCCAGACAAGGAGGATTCAACTGACAGCAATGACAAGGAAGGAGAGATCCAGTCTAGACAGAAGGTTGGGTAAACAGAATCTTTTCCAAAGTAATATACATCTGCTACATCTAGGGAGACGTCCTTGCTCAGGATGCAGTTTGTGGATTTAGATGCAGATTTAGAGGAAAAGGAAAAGAGGATTCTCCAGAATTGGGGCATTTAGGAGTGTCCAGGAAAACAAAATTCTACCTGGCCAACCTTGCTTGGTAATTGTACTTTTAACTCTGCTGTCTTGTGTAAGTGAACTACAAAACCCTGTGGCTAACATGGTAAAGGTAATAGCTAGTCTTCAGTTTTAGTGAATCCCAATGATACAAAGGATCAAAGGTCTTTATGTCAAGGATTAGCTCAACACTCCCTCCCAGTAGAAGAAAGGAAGGTTACCTTCAACTGACTAGCTGTGTAATTCGATGAAACACAGCCTCAGATTTTTTTTCTCCTATCAATGCTGTGGTTACTTTGGTTTGAGGTACAATATATTCTGCTCCCCATATCCCTTTCCCTTTCTCCCAGTTTTCTGAGGGCCTGGTGATGACTTCAGGTTTCTCCCTTTTCATTGGAAATCCCTGACATTTACAAGGCTAAGGTTCTTCATGCCCAAATTGTTGGCTTCTCCTTAATTCTACTGCTGGTTTACTATTACTGATCTAATACCATCAAGCTTCTCTTCCTTCACATGCATCCTTACCCCACACTATTGCTTGTCAATAATGCCAGCGACCATTTCCTCACTAAGCAAATAACGAAGCCAGAAAGATAAATCGCAACACAAGATCCACAAACCATGTGGTCTGTTTTCATAGATACTGCTAAGCATGATCTGCCTTCCTTTCGGTTTCGTCCCTCTTTAAAAGAATGCTGGTAAGTAGGTGTTGCCTTTGTTTTTCTGTTTTGTCTCTAAAGAGGGTCAATTGTTGATATCGAGGTTTATATTAGCACTGTATCAAGGTTTCAGCTGAAAGATCCTAAGGTCAAAGGCTTTGTTGTGCTATCTCCTTGCCAAGCAATCTAGATACTTTCCATTCAACATACAGATAATCGTAGCAGACTGAATGAAAAGGCCTTTAGAGGTTAATCTTAACGTTAGTAGAAAATCTGTGAAAACTCAGGTGTTTGAACTAGTGGTTTTGTACCAGCCATGACATAGGGAGCAGATGCCACGGAGATGGAACTGAAGACCATTGTTAGAATGCATCAGTATCACCCCACATCTTGAGCACTGCAATCTAATTTACTAACCACATTTGTGTCAGCATACGCTCGCTTGTGCTTAACTACATGATGAAACAGCCACCTATTTTTAAAAGAGTACATATTTGTATTTGCACTTAATGTTGCACTTCCCAGAATTTTTCTGTCTTTTCATATTGCCTTATGGTGTGTTGCTTGACTCCTGTTTTCTCTAAGTGTGAAAAGTCAGGAGGAGAGTTCACAGCAGGTTGATGGCCTGGAGATTAGAAGTCTGTCTAAGGACATTTCAAAGTTGTAAAGGTATTATTCTCACATGTACTTATTTCTCGGTGGGTGTGAACAACAGCTACTCACCAAGCTGGTGTAGTGTGAAATAGTTTCCTGTGAAATGATGTGCAGACATATGCAGAAAGCCACATGTACAGCAAAGGCACAGACTCATCCCTGACTTGTGATTAGTGAGAGCCTTGCTGATAACTGAGTTAGGAATGACCAGTGGGGCACCCAACATTTTAATTACCCACGCAACTATGTGAATTTTCCATGGTAACTAGAATAAAAGCATGATTCTGTCCTGATGCTTTGAGATTAACACACTGGAAATGACCTTGACTGCTCAGCAGTGGTTTACTGTTACTGGGCCAACTCTTACGGCTATTCTCTGCATATTCCTTAATTTCTCAATGTCTGGGATGAATTTTTAACCATGACTCACAAAAGTAAGTTTTATTCTACTAAATGTATATAGTACTCAACCTAAATATTTCATCTAAATAAAACCAAAGGAAGTTAGGTCCTCTGAGCAATTTTAAAAACCTGGGTGATACTTTGATGTCTGGTTATTACAGAGGGGAATACAGAATATAGTAGAACTGCTACTGCTAGTAATTTGCTTTTGTCTTTGTAGGACAGTGAATAGGACACCGAAGAAAGTGGATTCAAGGCTTTTGAAAGCTCAACCACAGATGTCCAGTAGGACTGTGACCAGAATGCACAAAAGTGAGCTCTTGCTGCCCTACTGCTGGACACCAGCACAGCCCCACCTTTCTGGGGGGCCAAATATCAGTGTGACATGTGCCAGAAATGACAATAAGAAATTAAAAGACCATATGGAGTCATTGCTGCCTGCCAGTCATTGCAGTAGGTGGCAACTGGGACAGGAGATGTGTTGTACAGGTCTCTGTGCGTTAGAGGACTGAGGGAGTAATACAAAACCTGGAAAAGATAGCTAGTGTGTGTCTCTGCTGCTGCTTTGCTTTAGCGTTGCTAGATTTCTTTATTCTTTGGGGACGGCAGCAAATTTTCCACATCTAAGAATTTTCTTGGCTAAGATTTTCTGCATATTCCCTCTTCCCATCTTTCTGTCTCTTCTCATATATGATCCATTCCCTTTAATTAGCAGAAAATTAGAATAAAAGTTTGATTACTCTTGCCTGGAATAATAAAGAGTCTAAACACAACTCTGTATGTATCAGCATACTAAATACATAATACTTCAAACTACTAAGACCAGTGTGATGAAATTCAAATATCACTTCTCTAGCTGTTTCCTCAAGTACCTGGTGGGGCCATTCTTGGAGATTTTATGCAGGGAGACCTCTGTGCCTGTAGCAAATCACAAGTAATTTCACTCTAAATGATTTCTTAGAGTGCTGGACTGTGTCACACTTGCTTGCAGATGTCCCACCTCAAGTGCTAACCTCACACCTTGTCCTGTGCAAATCAATCTCTGCAGAACAAACTCAGAGTGTCTACATTTTAGGAGATGACTCAGAGAGCAAAGACCAAATCAATGTGAATAAGGCTGTCAGACTGTGATACTAAAAAGTCTGTGTTCACACAAGTTTTGTTGATCTGGCTTAAGTCAAGGAAGATCCACATCAGAGAGAAGACCAATGTTTTTATGTGACTCTCAACCTCCAGGTAAATAGCCCCATCCAAGCTGGTCATTAGCAAGTTATCCAACAAAGGACCCAGACTATAGACAAGACAAAACAGGATGAGGCTTATGCTGGGAACAATCCCAGGAGGAACAATTAGTGACAATCATTTGTTCCAGGTAAAACAACTGCTTATGACATAAGTAGATATTCACATGCATATTCATCTGTTAAATTTGTGAAACATTTATTGATGAAAAGAGCACCCATGTAGTCTTGTCTGAGTCCATCATTTTGTAGGTTTCTTTGCTGAACAGAATTCCCCTAAAGGAACAAAAGAGAGAAAAAAAAAAGGTAAAAGCAGCCCATTTGGTGAAATTATGATCAAAAAGAAATGCCATTCTGTGTGATTAGGCACCATTCTCATAAAAACATGAGGCCCATCATGACTCATGAGTTCGTGATGACTCATGCATTCACTCTCCTCGTGGTCTCACTAGGGGGCTGTGTCCAGAGCATGACAGATCTCCTTGTGTACTTTGTATTGGTACTGGTTTGAACAAAACAGCCAATCTGTTTTCACGGCAGACTGTGGGTGTCCCCTCTAGTTCCTGATGCCCCTTCTTGTCTGGGAAGGCGTAGTGCCAATGCTTACGTTTGGCCTTGGATGTGGGCTGACATGGACAGTTTCACAGTGACTCAAGGAAGAAGTGATGGTGCTGACTTTTACTTCAAGAAACTCTACTGTAAGGGATGGAGAGGAGGGTAGAGCTTTCTGCTTTCCATCAGCTTGCAGTGTAGTTCTGCAAACTCATAAAAAAGCATGGAACAATTTAGGAAAGGAATTAACTCAAGAGGTCCAAACCTAAGGATGTTCGTACAGGGTACTCAGACTTGCCCAAAGTATCTGCAAGGACAGAAGCTCTGTGGTTTCTCTGAGTATCTTGTTCCATTGCTTCACCTCCCTTCATGGCAAATGTTTGTTTCCTGGTAACTCATTGCAATTTCCCTTCTTGTAACTTCACTCTGTTGGCCATGTGCTGCCTCTGTGCTCTGCTGAGGTCTGTGCTCTAGGTTTTACATGGCTGGCCAACTCCGTTGGATGGGTACAGTGCTCACTTATCCCCAGCTGCCCGTGCTCTTGGCTTGTCTTGCAAAAAAGACATGATGGATTTCCGTATTAGGAGAAAGGGGGGAACATGTTCTCTTCCCTTCAGCCGTTTTTCACTTTTAGTTTGCTACAAGAAAAGACTAATGCAGAGGAAACAGTCACAAAACTCTTACATATCTCTTTATTTGTGCCATAGAATTAAAATAAATCTGTTGTTGGAATTCTGCATTCTTGAATTCCTGCATTCCAAGGACCTATTTGTTTTTCAGTTCATTGACAGTGGGAAACCTAAGGCACAATTTCAGAGGGATTAAAAAAAAGTGCTTTAGTTCAAAATATCAAACAGGTGTAAGCTTTCATGCCTGGTTTGGACTGGATGGAATGGAGAGTAAGGAACTGGTTTCTGCTACAAATGTAGTAGTTTAGGTTTTGAATAAATAACTGAGTGAAATGTCCTGGTAGCTCTTCCAGATTCTTTCTATGTAGAGTAAAAACTGTTCTTAGAAGTAGACTACTTAATTGGAAGACTCTGTGGAATATCTCTGTGAACACATCTGTAGAAACCAATTCTGTACCTGGTTCCTGAATAAAAGAGAAAACAAAGCAGAAGAATCATTAAAGAAGAAAATGAAATTGTAGTAATTATGTCTTTTAAAAACACATTTAAATTACAGGTGCAAGATTCTGTTCATGCAAAACCAGCGTTGCTTTAATTTACTTTCTCTGACAACATAGAAATCCATTAAGGAATATAATTAATCAATTTCTATAAGCAAATTTGTGTCTCATTGTATGTAAACAACTGTGCCAACAAAAACTGTGGTTGTACTTTCTGTAGAGAACACAAAACTAGGTCCTGAGGAGAGTCATGTCATCATTATGGAATTAAGTCTATTGATTAAACCTTCACAATGTAGTTGGGTTTTTCTAGAGGCATGAAGCAGTCCCATTTAGTCACATCCCAGCAGAGAGGGGAAATACATTTAAAGGAAAGGGATTTCCTCATTGTCTCCTTTTTAGCATCTCTCTTCAGCAGAACAAAAGTGGCTTAACCACAACCACAACCACAATCACACAACTTCACAGCTGCAAGGAATTTCTTCAGAAGATGGTTTCTGCTGTGGCATTGCTTTTAAACTACTCTTCAGTGACAAATTTTTGTTAAAAGTCTTTACTTAGAACAGAGTCACTCAAAAATGGTCTACCTTCAAAGGCTGCTGTCTCTAAAGTCACTGGTTTGTTCCTGAAACAATGTTCTCCATCATTGTCTTCTACATTATCTTTCGAGGTCCCTTCTAACACCTAACATTCTGTGATTATGTGACTGTCGTTTTGCAGTCTCTCTTCTACCACCACCAGCCCTCTCTCTCCCCCCCCTATTCTCCATAGTAACGCAGAAGCTGATAACAATGTGTGACACTTACCAGCAGAAGGATTCAGAAGGGAGAAATGTAAAGGGCAAGAAACGTAGAAACCTGAGCCCAGAGCTGCCTGTTAGCTTTCAGACTTCTGCAGGCTTTAACTTTTATCTGCTTTGCTCACATTTGATTCATTCTCCAAAACAGCTGGGGCTCGCTGGTTTTATCTGTCGTCTACTCTACCTTGTTCGTTATTGCTTCCTCAAAGGGCAAACCAGTTCCTCAAGCTTTCCTGTTGGATGCTTCCACCCACTGACTGTGGGGGAATCATGCAGCCATTAACCTGAACCTGAAGGCCAGTAGCAGTAGGGTTGATACCAGTGGAGGTTTGCAATTGGGAAAGGAACGAGGCAGCAGAGTAGCTGTGGGAAAACAGCCGGTCTCAGTTTAAGTGGTTTTTAGGACACAGCGTTTTTGTGCATCAAGTTCTTCTGGGAACTTGGTTTCCTGGCAGACTCTCTGCTGACTGTCCACTGGCATACTTGTGCCTGGTCTGGGCTTGGGCTTTGGGAGAATAATTTGTGCCAGGAACCACCAGAAATTAGCTTTTTGTCTCTGCTCTAGAGGCCAAATTACAGAATTAGAGACCTTTCAGGTTCTTTATTTATTTCAGCTAGACAACATGGAAGTGCACACCGTCCTCATTGACTGAGGCCCTTCCCTATAAGGTGGTGTAAACAGGATCTCATTCCTAATGCTGCTACTGTGCCTGGACCCTTTGGACCATGCTGCTTGTATCTCAGCATCTCATGGCTGTGCAAGACAATTGTTTAGACAAAGGAAAGGCCTTATTGGTGGGGAGGACTGGTGAATTCCACCAGTTTCCATTTTCTATTGGTCTCCCATAAAGACAGCAGGTATCAGCCCAATGCTATAAACCTGTAACATTTTTTTACATATGCAGAGCCTCTCTCTGCTTTTGGGCATTAGTCCAAAGCAACAATATGTGGCACTGAGGTTTGGAGCCCTTTGCCTAATCCTACCTTCTGGCACTCTCACCTGTGAGTCACAGTGCAGTTACTGATGGGACGGACAGAACATCCCAGTGTAAACCCCTGCTTCACACTTTCCTTTAAGTTACCTGGCAGAGGTGAGGATTTTCTGTCCGAGAGGAAATATTAAGAAATGCTAGGTGAGTGCTATGAAATCGTCAGAATGGGAACACTGGGTGGGGAGGTGTATGCATTTTGGAGGATGATTTTGGTAAAATGCTGAGCTGCTGTCTCTTTCAGTCCAGAGTTCTCCTATACTTGGGACCAAACCAGGCTTTTCAAGCAGCAGTCTCCACTTCAGCTAATGAAATCAAATATTCATAGTCTTTTACAGCATAGTGACATTGTCACTATGAGAGTGAGCTCTGTTTGTGCCCAGTAAGCTTGTCTGCCTCTCCTCTGGCAGTTATTGCTCATTTGCTTCCTCAGATCTATGGTCCTTAGGAGAGGCGGATTTTGAGAACAAAGAGTCATTTAGTGCAAAGGGTTAAAATGGCAAACAAAGCCAGCGCAGGAGGTGGCACACCACGGTGCTCTTCTCTGTTCAAATTAAAGGGGGATTTGTCACATGAAGGGGCTCTTTATGGGAGCTGTGGTGTAGATTGGGCAAATAATATAGTGCCTTGGGGCAACATATGGAGGAGGAGCTGATGCTGCCTTTGAAGTCAGTGGACTACCTGTTGGGATGGGGTGGGTGACACTTCCTCCCACCCCCCGGGACTCCTGTTGCCACAACTACCAATTTGCCCTTTTAATGCCAGAAGCTACAATCTCGTATTTGTCAGACATTGGAAGCAGTCAAAGTCAAAAACACTCCTACAGTTTTGAGGACATGAGGATATTATTCTACTGCGACGCTACAGCTAGTTATGCTGCGCTGCTCTCACTTACTACCTCCTGTGCCACCACCTGCCAGACCCAGCCCGCCTCATCTGAGTGCCGTCTGGCATTGCTGGAGCGTGAGGGGCATGGCCTCCCCGTGAAGGTGGAGTATGTTGGCACCGCAGGCCGACAACGCTTCATTCTTCAATATGGCTGGCGCCCAGGGTCAGCACAGGAGAAGTTGTGCTGGTTTTTTATATTAGTTTTTCTGGTCCAAGTAGCTCAAACAAAAGCCAGTTACTGCTCATACATCAAGGCTAAGAGTGCTCCCTGGAAGCGATGCTGTAACTGTAAGGGAGAAGCGGGCACGTCCCCAGTGCACTGTTGGTTTGGGAAGCATCGCATTCCCAGGCAGGTTAGGTGCTGAGGCACAGAGCTCAGGATGCAGCAAAAATTACAGATCCTTTTATCAAAAGCACGGTGTTTTTTCTGTGAGGTTTGAGTTCACTTTCAGCCTTTACAGCTGGTACCAAATGGCCCGAGAGGTCTGAGGCAGGCAGGTCTGTCCTTTTTTAGGACAAACCCTCTGCTTCTTGTCCCCGGTCAGGGTAGAACCACAGAGCGGAGGCATGGCAGGGCCCAGGCACGTGCCACCACGCAAGAGTGGTGCAGGCGATGGCGCAGCAGCTTGCGGCGTTATGGTATAGAGCCCGTACAACTGCAGAGAGGCAGATTGCCTGCTCTGAGCCAAGCATCTTTTGCTGAGGTGGGCTACCACCAGCTCACTGAAGTGGGGACCTGTAGGCTGGGTGCTCTTCACCCTTTGCCCCTATTGCTTGTGGCTACGCTCCAGATGGACACAGCGTAAGGCAGGCTGGAGATGAGGCTTTGTTCCCGCTGTCAGTACTGCAGAGCCCATCTTTCTGAAAAAGCGGCTTTCAGATACTTGGGGTTGTGCCAGTCCCTGATAATCCAGAAAATCCTGAATTCAGGCACGTTCCTTAGAAAGTGCTCACTTTGCCTTTCTGTCCCAGGCTCCAAATGCTCCCTGAGGAGGAAGGGCACCTCGAGTGGCAGAGGGGTTTGCAGGTTGCTTTTGTTTTAAAGGGTATTGCCATTATCTGCCAGGGCGATGTGGGATGTTGTTGGACCATGACCAAGTGTATTTGCTTGTAGCCCTCTAAACCAGGGTGCTAAGAAATAAATCCTAAACAGAAATGGATGAACAGTTTATAGTGAAAATGTGTGTCACAGCCCTCATCCTTCCTCTGTTTCCTCCCAAACAGTGGATGATTTCTAGATTTGCTCAGCAAATGCTGGAGGTGCAGGAAGCATGTTTGCTTAATTGCAAGTTGTTTGAAATGGTTTTTCCCTCTTTGGGGGTTCCATGATCTTCTAATTACATTCCATTATTCCAGCAAATTATGTGAGCAGCAGAGTTTTTTCAAATAATATGGAAGTATTGATGGGGGGACCACTAGATGGGTTAAAGAACTGGCTTGATGGCCGCAGCAAAGAGTGGCTGTCAATGGGTCCAAGACCAGGTGGATACCAGTGACAAGCGGAGTCCCTCAGGGATCAGTCCTGGGCCCAGTCTTGTTCAACATCTTTGTGGGTGACATGGATAGAGGCACTGAGTGCACCCTCAGCAAGTTTGCATCGACACCAAGCTGTGTGGTGCAGCAGACACACTGGAGGGTAGGGATGCCATCCAGAAGGACCTGGACAGGCTGGAGAAGTGGGCACGAGCCAACCTCATGGGGTTTAACAAGACCAAGTGTAAGGTCCTGCATCTGGGGTGAGGCAATACTAAGCACAGATACAGGCTGGG